>JABUQX010119323.1:5000-37152 GCA_015478945.1 Trachelipus rathkii | reverse complement strand
CGGTAGTAGCTGATTCATTCAGACAGGTGTTTTTAACCATTTTCGCATTTATCGTGGCCTTTCGCATTTTTCGTGCTCCCTTCATTCAGAGGTAAAGGTGGGTTTCCTTTTAGCCAATCTGTCTCGAGGTAACACTCTGGGTACCATCTCAAGGAGTAGGAGTTCAAACCCACTCCAGGACCATTTGAAATATCCCTAAAACAATTGTTGCGTTATTGCACAAACATCTTTGAATATCCATTAATGTCCGGTTAAATTACCCAGTGTTGCCCTGACCCGAGTGTTGGCCGGGGAGGCCTGTCGGAGGTTAGGTGTCCAACACACCTTCGCTCCTCTTGGGAAGCTAAACTTTCAAGGGTAAAAATATTGGTTTCCTTCAGCCAATCGTGGTCTCAGGAGTAACACTGCAGGGTACCATCTCAAGGGTAAGGGTTCAAAAACACTTTACATTTGAAGTATATATATATATATATATATAATATCTCTATACCTTTTTCTTCTTATAATAGCCAACCAGCAATATTACCACCTACCTGCTATATATGCACTGCTCTTAATAACCGCCCTTAATAATAACTTAACTGCCTCTTATAAGAAAGATATATCTGAAGTATTTAAATTCCGAGAAAAAGTGAAAAAGCTGGCAGGCTGAGGACTGATTGGTGAAAGAACAAAGGTGCGTTTAGAAGTAGTAGAATGTGTGGATCAAATATTTACATTAAAACAAATGGATTTGCAACAGGCTTATGATAGGATTAATAGGAAAGCTCTATGACAGGCAGGGATGGCAGGGAAAAAAATCAGTTGACTTTTTCAACTGATTTTCCACTAAATACACCAAAAAATCACATGATTTTACTTTTGGATTTTTTGCTTTTTATTATATTTTTATTATTTATTATTTTTTTTTTTTATTTTAATTATTTTAATTTCAATAGAAATAAGAAATTAAGAGGCATCAACAGCTATCATAACAAGCTACTCTGTTTCAGGCTACACACTATAAAAGCCCTATCAACAAAAAGTCAGGCTTTCCAGTCGTTTTCTATTTTTATTTCTGATGTAATATATTATCATTATTACAAATAACACTCTTTAGTGTTCCTGTTTCATTGTTTCATAGACTATAAGCCCTATTTTAAGATTTTGAACTCAGATATAGGCCCTAGGGTTAAAAATAATACTTAATCGAACTTAAAAAAAAAGTTTGTTTACAAATTATATTTCGCGCGACGTCACGAACGATTCTCAAAAATCCAAAAAATCAAAAATTGATTTTTTTCTCAAAAAATCCAAAAAATCCCCAACCCTGATGGCAGGTGTTAGTGATATATGGTGTTGGTAAATGGAATCAAAAGTATGTATGACTATAATGAAACGTGTGTAAGAATAAATGGTGTCGAAAGTGATTGGTTTAATACTAATAGCTGAGTGAGTCAGGGATGTTATTTCTTCTTGGTTATTCAATTTGTGTATGGATGGGGTTATGAAAGAATTAAATGTGGAGGTGGCAGGAGATGGTGTTAGAATGATGGATAATGGAAGAGAGTGGAGGGTGCCCTACGTATTATATGTGGATGATTTGGTTTTGTGTAGCGAATCTAAAGAGAGTTTGTTAGGATTGGTAGAGAGATTTGGCAGGGTGTGTAAAAGGAGGGATTTGAAAGTAAAGCGTAGATAAAGGCCGGAGTTATGGTGTGAGGGAGGGCACGGTCCTCGGTGTGAAGTTATGTTAGATGGTGAGTAGCTGGAAGAAGTGTCTGAGTTTAAATATTTAGGATATATGTTGGTTGAAAAGGGAACGGATAATGCAGAGTGTAGTAGGAAAGTTGTGAATGGCAGGAAGGTGGCTGGTGCAATTAAATCGTTGGTGGATGTAAAGGGGCTAAGTCTTGGGTGCGCTAGGGTCTTACGTGAGGGTATGTTGTTACCTGCGTTAATGTATAGTATTGAGACTATGGTCTGGAATAAGAGGCATAGATCTAAAGTACAATGTGTTCAGATGGACAATCTTAAGGGCGTGTAAGGTGTGAAGAATTGATAAAATGCGGAATGAATGTATTAGAGAGTTGGGTGGTGTGAAGAAAGGGGTAAATGAGAGAATAAATGAAAGTACGTTAAGATGGTTTGGTCATGTGGAAAGGATGGATGATAGTCGGTTGGTTAAGCGGATGTATAGTGAGGGCGAGTGTGTTGAGGAGTCAAACCCGGCTGGAAAGACCGAAAGAAAAAAAAAGTGGTGTTGATCAGTAAAGGAATGTTTGGAGAGAGAAATGTATTTGATTTTGTCAGGAGGCAGCGAGAGAAAGAAAGAGGCAGTCTGGGAGTGAATAATTGGGAACATGAGGGGGTGTGGTTGTGGCTCACCTGGGCCCAGAGGATAAACCCTACATTGACAAAGGCTCTGCCGTGGTCGTCACAGTTTCGTGAAGCTCTAGGTGGATTATCTGACTGCGACGAGTAAAATGTATAAAGGGGGCGATAAAATTTAAAATTTTGCTTGTTTTGATTTTTTGCTTTTTTATATATATTTTAATTTTTTTGGATATTTAAGTGATTTATTTCAATAGACGCCACAGTACAAATTATAATATCATATCAAAAAGTACTCTGTTTCAAATTTCTACACTTTAAAAAATGTCAACAAAAAGATGTTTCAAACATGTTTCTTTTATTTCTGATGTAACCATATTATCATTATTACAATAATAACACTCTTTAGTTATTTCTGTTTCATTGTTGTCATAGACTATAAGCCCTATTTTAAGATTTTGAACTCAGATATAGGGCCTAGGGTTAAAAATAATACTTAATCGAAATTTACGGCAAATAGAATCTGAAATTACCCTTAAAATGAAGTAACGATTTTCAAAAATCAAAAGAAGAAATCAAAAATCAAATTTGATTTTTTTCTCAAATCAAAAATCCTGACCTGATTATACATACGCGCACTTTATATAGTAATATAACAGCATAATAATATATAGCAACCAGCTAGTAATAGCAATAGCCAATATGTATATAGTAACCAATAATATATCCATAATAGCCAATAACCAGCAACAACCAACCGCAGCCCAACCCAGTATATGCCTTGCCTTCTTCAACCCAGCAGCCAACCGCGCGCCATATGCTTAACCTTCTTTGCCCGGGGACGCACGGTTTGAAAATCGTGCAGTTTTAGTTGAATTTGTCGACGTCACACGGAAATAATTGTAAATAAACTTTTAAAGTTCGATTAGGTATGCACCCAGCCTAAGGCCTCTCATCGTTCAAAAGTGGCCTTGTCTGGCGACTGTGAAGCCGCAACACTAAAGGTGTTATTTGCGGCACATCAGAAATAAAAAAGCATGTTTGGCAAATCTGAGAGCACTAAATTTGAAACATTAGCCTTTAACAATGACCGTTCTATTACCATTTTATTAGAGGGCCGTATCGCAATATCAAATAACAAAAACATATAAAAAGCAAAAAATCAAAATAACAAAAAATCATGATTTTTGAGCGAGCAAGAAATCAAGTGAAAAAATCAGTTGAAAATCAATTGATTTTTTCGTGCTGACCATCCTAATATATATATATATACCGCCATACGCCATATATGCACATAACCCAGCATATATGCTTAATATATATATAACCTTATATATATATACCTGTAACAGCCTTAACCACGCGCCAGCGCCAGCAACGCTGCACCGCCTGCTCAACCATGCGCAGCCAACATAACCATAATATATATAACCTTATATGCTGCTGCTGCCAGATAACCGCTATAACTATAAATTAAACTTTTTGCAGCTCGCAGAAAGCAAAAATATTACAATTCTTTATTTAATTTGGTGAAAATTCGTTAAAAATCCCTCAAATCAAATAATCACAAAAATCATTTTCTCTTTTTACCAAATCACTTGGAACATTTGCACTGTATAGCCAACCTTAACAACCTTAGCAACCTTATATCATATACCTTGCTCATAGCAACATATATGTATATATGCCCAACAACCTTAACCAACCAACAACACTTAACTCTTTAATATATGCTATAGCTAACAACATATCTTATATATGCTCTTTGCTCTGCTCTTTCTTCTTGCTATTCCCATATATAAATTTACGTTAAACAAAGAGAGTAGAATATAACCAAAGGTGGGCACCGTTAATGAAAGTTAACGTCGTTAATTTTTAATCGCTAACAAAAAATACGACGTTAATTATTAAAGCGTTTATCGGTAAAAGAATGTAGCGGAAATTAACGTTAATCGTTAACGTTAACCGTCTTCGAAATATATAGTAATAGTAATAGTATTATTAATTTTCTTTTATTATAATAATATCCCTAACAATATTAATAATGATATTAAGCTTATAAGAATAAATTAATTAGGCTTTGACCTATATATAGCAGATGCTTTTTGCCGCTTGCCCGAAGAATACTTCAAAGCGTAAATACCTTTAATTAATACTCAACACCGGGTGTCCGTAAAAGAATGTCCCAGTTTATGGTTTATTATAACAGCATAATATATAATATCCATATCATATCATATATCAAAGTGAAGAGTTTAAGTTGCATAGTTTCGAATGTGCACTTGCGCCAGAACGAGTTCTGATAGGTCGACATACGCGAATGCGCATTCAGATGTGGTCTTCTCTAGTGCGTGCGCCACATACTGACAATGGCGAGGAGTCCCTGGGCGGCAAGCTTTCTGTGTCCTGATTTGCTAGGGTAGATCTGCTGGTACGTTCAACGGCTGGCTCGTTTACGATTTCCAATGTGACCCTCCATATGGCAAAACATTCGCCGATGGTATAGGCAAATTGCAACTAATGGATGTCTTTTGTAAAGGCAAAAGTACAGGACGGCCCAAAGTGACTGTACAGGAGTGTGGACCGTATCAGGGCCTCGTTCCTTCATAGTCCTAAGAAATCCGTTCGGAAAGCAAGTCACGAACTGAAGGTGCCAAAAACGGGTGTGGAAGGTGTTAAGGAAACGTTTACACATGCGTGCATACCGGTTGCAGTTTGTACATGCTTTAAAGCCGACGATATGCTCTACGATTTTTGCCTGTGCAGTGTTAGGTCGAGACGATGACCTTCTAGATCGTGTAGTGTTTAGCGATGAGTCCACCTTTCATCTCAGGGGTAAGGTGAATGCCCATAATGTTCGTATCTGGGGTCTGAAAATCCGAACTTGCAGAACACGAACGTGATTCCCCAAAGGTTAAGGCCACTGCGCCATATCCTACGCCAGATCTATGGACCTTTCTTCTTCGCAAAGCTGAGCGCTGTAATAGGGTCGCCTATCTCGATATGTTACAACAAATGCTCTTTCCACAATTATTAGACTGCAGTGGTGCCCAACCCGTAGCTCGCGGGCAACATGTTGCTCGCGTACAGTTCTAATGTGGCTCGCGACTCGCGTATTCAGATTTATCACGTTTATTAAAAATTAAATAGTTTTAGAAATTATATATATATATATATATAACTTATATATATATATATACCTATATATATATTCTTATATATAATATATATATATATATATATATATATATATATATATATATATATATCATTGCTCTCTACAATATCTGAAGTAGGGACTATGGGGAGTCTTGTGCGGTAGCGCTTGACGCATCTAGCTTTCTTCTGGTGACAGGGTATGACCTTCACTATTCTCTAAGCACCTTCCTTTGTATTTCCTCATAACTTCGCTTTGCTTACTCTTGTCTAGTTTTCTTTCAGGTTGTCCATTTCAGCTCTTCTTGATGGAGCCTCTTCCTCCTTTCTTGTTAGTGTGGTGTTCCTGGGGTTCTGTTTGCTCTCCCACCTTTATTCCTTTTTAACTGTCATCTTAGCTGAACTTTTCTACCTCACTCTTATGCTGCTAGAAATTAACTCTCCATTCCTCCACTCTTTTCAAATGCTCCCTCGTTTTGTATCTAGGATTGCCTCTCGTCTACAGGTTACCCATGTGATCGAAAAGGAATTTCTAAGTGAAGGCTAACCACATTCTTGTTAAATTCAACTTCTTCATATCTCCCTCTAAAACACTCAACTTTCCTATCCCTTCGACGGCTCCCATGTGTTTCACGTAAGCAACATAAGCATTCTTGGACTGAACATAAATATTGAGTGTCTTGGAGACCTCATATCAAATCCGTGTTGCTAAAATGGTTTCAGTGAAGATGTGAGAATTCTGTTCAGATTACGTGAATTTTCTCTGCTCAGTTACTCCAGTTATATAAGAGTCCATTCGCCCCTGTATGAATACCATTGCTCCCATTTGGGGTGGATCGATTCCACCACTTCCTTTTTGGATAGTGTTGGCTGCGTTAAGAAGACTGATAAACTTACTCCAATACTTTCTAATTCACTTGAGACCCTCTTTCTCTGAGAGGTGATATATTAGTGCCCAAAATCTTTTCTATATAGGTATTACAACGGCAGGTCCTCGAGAGAATTGACCCTCTCGCATTCCTCCACCCCTGCGTCGCCCTCGTAAAACAAGAGGTGCCCTTATTCTCACATGAGTATTGTGTGATGAATATTGGAGACTCAGGATTTGCGCTCGTTGTGGTGCTAATTTCCAGCTACATATCTGTTTGTTGAACTAATTTCCTTCATCCATTTTCCTGCAGTATTCAATCTTCCTCTCTTTAAGTCGTGTCTGCATCCACCTAGAAATTGCTGGACCAAGGGACTGGGTGAACTACTGTTTTTCTTTTCATTCTTTTTTGTTTTGTTTTGCCTCCTTTTGGAAGGGCCTGCCCAGAGTGGATGTCATCGGTATATATAACATATATACCTACATATATCTTTTACCTACATATATATATATATATATATATATATATATACACACATATATATATATATACATATGTATATGCTATATACACATATAACTATCATATACCTGTATAACATACTTAATAACTTTCTTTCTTTATATACTTTTGCATATATATATATATAATATATATATATATGTATATACTGCAATTACTTCTTCTTCTTCTTCTTATATATATCTATGCTACCATATGCAATTAATGATTATTAGTGGTCGTCGTCCTATGTATGGCTCGCCTATGAAATTTTTAAATTCTTAATTTGCTCGCGATGGACTAAATTCCACAATAATTAGAGGATGAAGCGGTAAACTTTTTATGGCAGCAAGATGGAGCCTCCACATTGGAGTCACATGGTGCGAGCGTGGTTGAACGACTTGCTCCCAGATCGTTGGGTTGGTCGTAATGGTCCAGACGACAGAGCTCTGTATATCCTATGGCCCCGATTCACGGACTTAACATATGCGATTTCTTCCTATGGGGCTGCCCAGTTACGCAGGGTTGAAACGCAGAATTGAACATGCCGTTCCTTCCATTACTCGGATCTGTTAAGCAATGTTTGGGAGGAATTGGTTATCGGCTGATCCCCTATAACGAAGTAGGCACATATTGAACATATGTAGGAAAAAACTCTGTTCAATGACTTCACTTTGATGTATGATATGCTGTTGTTGATTTTGTATATTACGCTGTTATAATAAAGCATTGAAACTGGGGCATTCTTTTATAATACTTAATGGTATATTATTGTAAAAATAATAGGATATGTCAACTTAAATTTTAATACAAATATGTATATTTTTATAAGTACAATTTCTTACGAGGCCTAGTTCTTATATTTTCACTAGTCGCAAAGAAGCAAGTTCAAATGGCTTAACGAAAGAAGTTAAATGACTCATTGAACGGACAACACAGTCACTATCTCTTTTTTCTAATTATATAAGAAATGAAAATACAGCAAAAGAAACACGTCAAACATTTCTAAACGGGATAATAACCGTGTAAGAATAAACACATTTTGAGCCATTGAGAGGAGCATTTAGGAAATTTTGGAAAAAAAAGTTAGTTATCAGAAGGATCCAAAATCTATTACAATCTAAAAATCTGAAAATAGTTTAATAAAATCAGAGTTTAGAGTAACAGGTAGCGGAAGCAGGATAATTTTTAACTCGTTAATGAATCAGTTTACTTCTTTTCGAAGCCAACGAAAGCATTAAGTTAACGAAAAATAGCGAGTTAATTAACGGATTAACGCTTTAACGCGTTAATGCCCACCTTTGAATATAACGAAATAAAACCGTAAAACTTTGTTGTAGGTCAGCATAAAAGTTGAAGCCTAAAGAAGCAGCAGGGTTGGGAATTTTTTTGGATTTTTTGAGAAAAAAATAAATTTTTGATTTTTTTGATTTTTTGGATTTTTGAGATTCGTGATCTCGTGTAATATAATTTGCTTAAAACAAATTTTTTTAAAATTTGATATAATCTATTATTTTTAACCTAGGCACTAGCTCCAGGGTTCAAAATCTTAAAAAATAGGCCCCTACTAAAACTATGACAAATCGAACAGCAGCACTAAAGTATTATTTGTAAAATTGATAAATATTACATCAGAAATAAAAGAAACATGTTTGAAACATGATCTTTTGTTGATATTTTTATAGTGTAGAAATTTGGAACAAAGTAGCCTTGCTATGATATTATTATTATAATTTTTTTATTTCTTTTGAAGTTAAATCACAAATATACAAAAAAAATTAAAAAATATATATAAAAAAGCAAAAAATCAAAACAAGCAAAAAATCAAGATTTTTTGGAGTAAAAAATCAAGTGAAAAAATCAGTTGATTTATAGCAATTGATTTTTTCCGTGCCATCCCTGTAAAGAAGTAATTCGGGAGACTCAGAATTAGTAATAGAAAATGAGACTTTTTTTTTTCTTTGCAAATACGTACAAAATTCACCTTTTTGATTCAGAATTGAGAATAAAGACAGTAAGATAATAAATACAATGTAAGCTTAGTTTCTATTAAGAACCTGAAGTAATGCTTAGCGGAGAAGAGGTCAGTGTTCAGCGAATTGGAAATTAGAATATAGGCCGGGAATAAGACAGAAATAATGAACGAAAACCTTTCTTATACCAGAACAAGCCGGTAGTTCTCACCAACTTCACCACTATAGGATTGCCAATTCCCAAGCTGTGATTGTGAGAGGAGTAGATGGACTGCAATCATCGGGTATCGCAAGACCTGTCATCTATGATGCAATATAATCAAGGGCCATCAATATTAAAAGTGTGTGTAATTGTATCATGTGTAATGAGCATAGGTGGGCACGATAACGAAAAATGTTATCGCGATAACCGATAAATCGATAACGAAAACCTTATCATCGATAACCGATATCCGAACTAATCTCGTGATAAAAACTATATCGCCGACAGACGCGATAACCGATATAAATCGATAAATCGTGCAGGAAATTTACGTATTTGTTTCGTCATAAATAAAATGTTAAAGCTACGACTTTGTTTTTAAGAAAATGTTAAAAATAAATTTATTCATACTTCACTTTTTATAGGTTATAATATAAAATTTTCAGTTTTTACCGACAAAAACCAGAAAATATAAAGAATATTTTCTTGCTTTATATAACTTGTAAAACTTTGGATGTCTTATTAAATAAATTTAATTTTTTTTTTCCTTTGTTTCTCAGTGTTCCGGTTTTTTATAAAATTTTATTTTCTAATTTATGCTCTGATGTTATAGATTCTATAATGTATGCAAAAAGCCAAAGATAAAGGTTAATAAAGGATTTGAAATGAAATCTAAAAGAATTAGTTAATTACAATTTATCAATATAAAAATATAAATACTAGGTTTTACCGGCCTTCTGCAGCATTTGGCATGCCTTCATAAACATGAGCAAGGCCGGAGCATATTACCCAAAGGATTTTCAACTGACAGAGAAATTCATCATGGCTCTGTAGATATCTTGCCAAAGGAGAAGAAGTATCCGCCCACCGCAGCTGAGACTGGCAGTGCAGTATTGTACCTTATAAAGAGATCAATGAACACCTTCTCATTGTTAAAAGCTAGGTCTGATAGGCTGTCTGTCGATTTCGTCTGCAGCCGCTTATTTACAATGAGAGCAGCTTTACTCTTGATTGATCTTTGATGATGTTTACCTTGAGTTAGTTCAGTGTAATCATCAGCATCACAGATGCTTGAGTAGTAGTCGCTACTCTTCCATGTCCTCTCACCCTCGCTTTGCTGCTGGTACTGTTGGCGTTCTCTAGTTCGGTACGCCCCGTAATAACTCTTCCACCTTCTTTTCCATCAGGGCCTTGACACCTCCCCAACTTTTTTGGCCATTGTTTCACTTCAAGAACCTCATACATCAGGCTGAAGCTTGGTGTAAGAGCAGTGGGCAGTATATTTCGTTTTCAGAGCCTCTTTGTCTATGGCGTCAAGGAGGAGGGTATTGACCAGAGGTTCGCAGAACTGAAGATTGGCATTTTTCCAAATCATCGGCTTTTTCTTTTTTGCCACAATGAGGGTGACGATCAGGCAGCCCAGATAGCGCTGTTTCTCCCCTTGGATTTGATCCAGCGCAACTGGTTCCATGACCTGATAATTGAAAAAGCTTAGGGACTACATTCACTACACTAATAAGCGTAAATAAAAAAATCACCGACAACACATGGAAGCAGTATCACTTTTAAGAGTTCTAATTAAGTGTTTGCCTCGCATTCATGACGCCACTGACGCTTGTAGATTGCCGGGTGACGATTGTCAGTATATGAATTTCTGTATCGTTCACCAATACCATATATGTATATATATATATATAACCTTAGCATATATATATATATATATAACTATATATATATATATATATATATATATATATATATAAAAAAAAATATCGCTATACCCATTATTGATAAAAGATTTTATCGGTTAGCAGATAACCCGAAACCGTTATCGCGATAAATTATCGCCATATAGTTATCGGATAGTTTGGAGCCAAGTATGCGTCACCGTTACATCTCATTAAAAGATTTTGGATAACAGAGTAACCCGAGACCGTTATCGCGATAAATTATCGCGATAACGCCCACCTATGGTAATGAGTATACTGTGTAAATATAAAGATATGGGGGAAAGGGAGGAGGTTTGGCGAAGGAAGAGCCGTCTGTACATGACTGTAACAAATTTCAGTGTTGGAACTAATCCGAGTTAGGTTAATTTTTTTTTAAGCTTTACCATAATATAAAGTTGAAGTCACCTATTTAGTAGCCATTTTAAAGTAATTCTAATAATTCAAACAGGTAGAGTCGACCAATTTCCCTAATAATATGGCAACATGTTTTCTTCAGAAGTTGACAACCTTTCAAAGGTTAAACTGTCTACAAATCTGCAACACAATTCCAACATGTTCTCTCGCTTGTTTTCAAGGTTTGACATTCATTATCAAAATTAAAATAATAAATTTGATTTATTTCAAATTATTATTATTATTATCATTATTATTCTTATTATTATTATTATTATTATTATTATTATTATTATTATTATTATTATTATTATTATTATTATTATGAATATTGACATTATTATTAGTAGTATTATTGTATAACATATATATATATAATAACCCATGTATATGTATATAACATATATATATATATATATATATATGAACCAACACGCATATATATATATAACCATATATACGCTCAATAGCCAACAATATGCTCGCCAATATAGCTGTATAATTTTATATATATATATATATATATATATATATATATATCAACAGATGAAAATTGTCAGATATTTTCCTCTCGTGTGTCTTACTTCTGGGATGCGGCAAAATACACAGATATTCCCACAGATGCATATTCTGAGATTCGGTGCTATACTTCGTGGTATTTCTCCAAGGACATAACAGATAAAATTATTTCAATTCAAGTTCCAAAACTAGATCCTAATTATCAACCTAAAGAAAGTGGTGTAGATGGATATCAGTGTACTAACGTTGGTGAAGCGGCAATGTTCTCTACGTATGTGCTTGATTATCCTTGGTACCAAGTTGAGTTTGACGGAGTTTATAAAATAACAAAAGTACTAGTACTTGTTCGTACTATTCAAAGTAAGCCTACTCAATTTGGAGTAATGGAGATTAGAATTGGCAATGGTTCTGGTATAATCAGTGGGGATAGTGGTAACTTCTCAGCTAATACATTCTTTTCTTATTATGAAGGACAGGCTAAACCAGGTGAACATGTGGAATTTTTACCCAAAGTTCCTATATACGGGAAGTTTCTTTCTATTCAGAGTTTGAAAACATTTACATGGGTGATCTTTGAAGAAATGGTAATTTTCTCTTAATTACTTCTGACCTTCTGAATAAAACTCTTAATGCAGAGTCTCATTTACTTTCAAAAGAAAAAGTGCTATATATTTTTACCTTAATTTATCATACTAAATTAAAGCTGAAGAAGGGCTAAAATATTTCAGCCGAGGTCGTGAGGGAAGAAGAATTTGAATATTTCATTATTTTAACGGAAAAAAAAATCTTACTTCTGTATGCAGTTTTTTGTGCCATAAATAACAGTTTTCGAAATTTGTGAATTGAGTTCTGACGAGGCCTTCAGAGTTCGTACGTAAATGTTTACCAGCTCTGACTCTATCGCTTTAAAATATTTTGCTCCGATTTCAGCTCTGTCTTTATTATTTTAAATTATACTAATCCGACTTCTGTCCCACCTACGTACTCATTTATTAATGTAGTGTAAAATTTATTTTTTAGTCTGCTTCAGCTTCACACAAACTCTTTTCGCTGTAGCTGCAGCTGCAGCTCTAGCTCCACCCAAAAGAAATTTATTTTGCTCCTGCTCCATTCAAAACTTTCCTGCTTTGGGACTACAGCTCCTGGTTATGACTACCTAAACTACCGCCATCTTACTACCATTTGTTGCTATGAATATAGCTCTAACATATGTTAGCCAAAACCTTTTTTTTTTCTTTTTTTTTTTTTATTAATTTTATTTCCAAGCTCAGTGGCAAAAAATCTTCTTTTCCTTGTAGTTATTATTTTTTTTTTTATTTTGTTGTTCTTGTTCTCACTTGTTTTTGTTGTTGTTCAACTTTTTCCTCCTCTGCTTTTTTTTCCCTGTACAGCACCTAAGGATCACCACTGTTTTTCAATAAACAAATCAGTTTTGAGATTAACTTATATTAAGGCGTTTTCGATTTTGCACTTTTGCTGACGAAATTTATGAAAATGCTAAAGTTGCGTTCCATTTTGTCAAATTTAGCACAAATTTAGGAAAATGCTCACCAAACGTAAGGAATTTCCTAAATTCTGTAAGGTTGCTATTTCCCGTGCTTACCGATTTAGGAAAATGCTAAACGAACATGTTAAACAACAAGATGGCGCGTAGTAGGTCGTTGATTTTATGAATGTTTCATTCATGAAATTAGCGTTAAATCTAATTTCTTCCAAATCGATAAACTCCATCACAATAGTTGATCAATTATTTGTAATAAAAACCATTTGTTATTTTTTTTTATTTTTGTTCATTCCAAAACCACGTGCTCCATCAGAACAGCCGGTGATTCAAATATGTAACAATGTTCGATTATCCGCCGAAATTCGTGCTAAAACTGGATTAGCATTTCTTATCGAGCGTTAGCACAAATGCAAAATGGAAAACGGCTCTAATGATTTGGTTCTGACAAATAATTTTTTGTTGGATTTGATCCTTAGTGGGTACAGGTATCGGAAATGAGTCTAGTCTTTATTTGACGATTTACAATTGAAGGTACATACTTTTTAAACAAAGTTTCTTGTCTTTTACCTTTTATCTCAAAAAGGAAAACCTACAAATACAGCGTGTATTTATAAGTATATTTATAAATACATTTTTTGCAAATATAAAATTTCCATTAAGCTGATAGAAAAAAACATTGATTTACAAAATATTTAAAAAAAAAAAAAAAAAAACTATTAAAAGTGGTATAATTAAATTTTTTAAAAAAAAAAAAAAAAAAAAAAAAAAAAAAATTATTTTCGTTTATATGAAAGTAAATTTAAAAATACAAATAAATTTTAATTCTTTTACCTTCCATTTATTTTTAAAATTTATAATTAAATAATTAAAACTATCCTAACTTCATATCTTTTAAAAATTTTGAGAGAGGAAGAAAAAAAAGGATGAAAATTTGATCTTCTTTATAAATAAATGTAAGTACAAAATATATAAATTTTCATATATATAGTATATATATATATATTATATATTTATATATATATAATATATATATAATATTATATATATATATATACTATATATATATATAAAAATAATATATATATATATATATAAAGCAATTCGATTGTATAGATAAAAACTATGAACAAGACTACTCAAGTACAAAACTAGAAAAACAATCATGAATTGGGTACAAGCCTCGGTTCGTCAATCCGAATAACTGGTTCAGCTTTAGATATAGAGTTAAATCCAATGCGATTCAAGAAATTGCAGTAGATCAGGCTTCAACGAAGGATTTAAAAAGTTCGTTATTATCAAGCAAAAACTGACAAGTTCCTACTCGAACATAAGACATTTTCATCTCGATTAGAAACTATGTTTGGATGTATCGAATGAATAAAAAAACGAACGGAGGATAACTCCAATTATTGAAAACCAAATAGACTTCTAAGAGATTTATTCAGTATATTTCCCACGATTAATCCTAATTGTTATTTTTAGACTGGTAACACTAGAACTTATAATAATAAACCTTAAAACATTTAATTAAACTCAACCCGAAAAAAGATATATCTTGAAAAAGTACAAATTAGTAGGACGTAGATGCGAACAGCCAAATGTCTAAAGTTGTCCTAATCGAAATTTTTGGTTCCAAAAATATCTGCCTAACATATTAACCTTCTTTGAAAAGAAAATAAATTCATAATTTATAATTTATAATTATATATTATATTATATTATATAATTTAATATTTATATTTATATTATAATTATTTTTATAGATATATATATATATATATTATATATATTATAATATAAATATTTAATATTATATTATATAATTAATTAATGTTGATTTGCTGACACAAGAATTTGGACCACTGAGCGGCCAATAATGAATATTATTAATATAATAATATTGTAATATTACTTATAAGGGCTATTATAATTGATATATATATTTTAATACCTATAGCAAACATAAATAAACCTCCCTATACTTCATAATATAGTATTAATAGTTATTTCATATTTATTAATTTATCTATTTATATATATTAATTTCAAGAATATCCCGTTTCCGTAGTAATTTATTTTAGGGGCCTTATAATCCTTCATTAGTGATTAAACTAATAATAAAAAATTAAATAAATATGATAACCAATAATATATATAGGGTATTATATATATATATTATTATATATAATATTAATAAATTTGAGGGTAATGAGGTCTTTTATATTACTCTAGTTTTGAGTCAAGAATATACTGTACATTAAAAATAATATATTTGTAATTAGTGAAATGAAATTAAATAAACTTTACTTAAATACATAATGAAAAAAATAATAAATATATAAATAAATAATAAGAGTTTTAATCTTATTAATCTGCCTTATTTAGTGTGTAAAGGAAACATCAATTAAATTTTCGTTGAGATATTTTAGCACAAGGATGATTATATTTTAACTTTTGGTCTTGCAACTATTTAAAAGTTAAAATTCTAGAACTTTGTGTAAATGGTAATCAAAATTCTTGATTGTCACATCAGTGTGACTAATTGAATGAGCAAAGTTGTTTTAATTATAGCATGCAGAGAAAAGTTGCAAAGTTGTTTTTTTAAGCAAAAATTTGAATTTTTAAATATTTTTTTTGTAGTTAATTTATTTTAATAATTTTTTTATTAATTATATAATAAAAATATCCATAATTAAATAATTATAAAAATAAGTTGTACTAAAGATGATATTTTGAAAGACCCAATCAAAATCTGTGAGAAAGAAAAATTAAGATTGGATCAAATATTTCTCGAAGTCTTATTATTAAGACTAACATAACATTTCATTTCATTACTTATTATACTTATATCTTTAACTTGCAATAGGGTTGTTAATTTTTTTAAATGATCCTTTGTCAAATATGTACCTCTCTCACGCTCTCCTACCATCAGAAGAAAGTTGATTAATTGTATGGTTATACAACATTAGATAACTCTACATAATAGTAAGTAAATTAGTTTTTGGTTTATGACAAGTTATTTACAGGCCTAAACCGCTACACGGATTAGATACCTTTTAAAGTTATACAATTTCAGTGGAGAGTATTATTTAGCCCACATTCTGCCGTGCCAGCCAGTTACCGATGACGCTTGGGGGGTTGTCTTTTGGCTCGGGGTCAAATTGTTGGAGTGTACTTTTAAAACATTTTTGTAGCTGGACCTGGGCAAGGCCCGGGATAGTAGGAGATCCACTCGCGTAAATCTTTGGCTTACTAGAGCGCGACCGAGATTAATTTCTTCGTAGTTCATTACGATCCGGCATACTCTAGTGCGAACATGGGCAACTGGTCCCAGAGTATCGATAAACTGATAATGAGTAAAATTGTACCTTACTATTAAATTTCTCTAATGTATCCCTTTTTCAGGACCGCCTTTAAATTTTTTACCTATAGACTCAATAACCCAAGGAAGATGATCTATCTCTGCCTCAAAATAATATATCAAATTATAATTAAATTATATTTATACGGAATAATATTAAGATGTATAATTATATTTTTTTTAATTTGAATTTGTTCTTCATAACTAAGATTTCTAAAGTTTGGTTGCTAAATAGTTTCGAAAATCTTCACCGTTCTTAGGGTTGCCAGTAGTAGGAGAGGGATATTGTTCGTGTCCATATTTGGGGACCACCCTGACCTTTTTTTTTACCTGCCCTGAGCCTTTTTGGCCTTGCCGCTTTTTGGCACTTAGACCTTTTTTGAGTCCAAATTTTACCTGACCTTGACCTTTTTTGGCCTTGACCTTTTTGAGCCCAAATTTTTACCTGACCTTGAATTTTTTGGCCTTGTAATTTTTTGGCCTTGGCCTTTTTTGACGCCCCTTCGCAGAAGGCGCGCGCCAAACGGATGCGAAGCATCCGTTGTACGTAGCTCCCCCCTATTTTTTGCCCCCCTTTAGGGGCTTAGCCCCATTTTTTGATGTTTGGCCTTAATATTTCGGTTTTGAGCCTTGATATTCGGCCTTTGATTTACGGATATCATGGCTGAAATTGACCATTCTTAAAGTTCAGTGGAGGGCTTAAGGTATTAAATCGAAGCCATGCAGGTACCTGAAGCCGTACCTGCTGTAGGGGAAACCTACCTACAATTGAGGTCATGTAGGTAACCTACTGTATGACTATCGGTTGATTAATTACCCAGTTCAGTAGCTGGCTTAATGAGACCAATCACCAATCACTTTTCCTATTCAAAAAATTCTCAGGCGCTACATTTCGCTCGTAGTTGGAAGGAGCCATGAAATAGTGAATATAATTTTTATATTATTATATACCCGAGTGGTCTCGGACAGAGAATTACTTTATATAATATACAAGCGAATAGTATTTGATCTGTATTATTTGCAAGCACGCATTAAAGAACATGGTCCAAGTGCGGTTTTTATTCCGTGTGCTAACCATTCTTTAAATTTAATTGGAAATTTCGCTGCAGAAAGTTGTAGCTCTGCAGTTCAATATTTTATGTTCGTGTAGAAGTAATTCACATTTTTCTGCGTCAACTCATCGCTGGAAAATTTTAACGAGTAAATTAGAAATGTGTAAAAATAAACAATCCGTCTCACTAAAAAGAGTTTCTGATACAAGATGGTAAGCAAGAGCAGACGCTTGACTACTTATATAGAACTTATAAAGAGATAATAAATTAATAATAATAATATTAATATAATAATATAATAATAATAATTCAAAAGCATATCCTATAATAATAATATTATAATATATATATAAATAATTAAAATAAGTGAATTTAATTTTGTGTCGCCTCCAGGGGTTGAATTGTCAATACCTAGAAATGCAAGCATTCTAGAAGAAAGACAAATTTCCAATGTAATAATTTTTATTTTAGGTTCCTAATGTTTTCTTGTTATCTATCAGAAAACAAGGATACGATAGAATTTAATAAGCAATTTTTTATCTGAAACTAATATTTTCAAGAAGGTGTGAACCTCTGTCTGATGATTCTATATTTTGCTCCACCCAGGTTAACTATGTCTCCATACCATATTACAATTCATTGCACGGAAATCGATAAAGTTCAATTTCCGGACCGCGAACTGTCTAAATTTTATACGGCAAATCTATATATAGATATGGATCTAACATCAGGTTTTGTTATTTTATTTTTTTCTTTTTATTTTTTTTTTTTTTTTTTTTTAATATTTAAGATTACAGTGTTTTAAATAATGATACCACTCTAAAATCATCCTTTCCTATGAAAAGGTAATTTGGCAACGGCAACTATCCAGTATTAAATCTCTAAAAAATATTTATTAGTAATAAATAAAGAGTTTTTCATCCAATATTTGGGATTACAACTTTTAGACAAGTCGGTTTGTAGGATCTAAAAATCCAATTCAGGATAATTGAAAATTTAAATTTTTATTTTATTATTATTCCATTTTTTTATTTTACGATCAAATTTGTTGTAGCATCATAAAAAATTTTCGCTGATGCGCGTCCATACTCCATCTTTCCGAGGAGTTGCCCTATTTTCCAAATTTAGAATTTTTTCTCGATGATTCATTTTCCGTTACAGTTAAATTTCTGGAATTTTTACGTTTTGCTTTTCCTTAGTATTATTTTTTATCCAAATCTCTGAATTTAATTTAACTATCTTTTATAAATCCAAATCTCTTATTTCCCATTTCCCTTAGCCTTTTTGCTTACTTCGATATGGTTAATTTTGCTGTATAAAAAAATAACAAACATATCTCACCGTTGGGTAATGTGTTGTAATTTACTTGCGAAAGAGGAGAGAGTAAAGATAACAAACTCAAGATTTCTCACTACAAAAAAATGGACATCAATTAGACGATTAATAAGGTTTTGGAATTATATCGGGCGATTTTGGTCTTCGTTACAAAACCCAAGAACCAAAAACCTGGTCGATGCGGATTTTTTCAAACCCTTTGCCATATTCTTAAGAACACCAATAAGTCCTCGTGGCTCTCACTTTAATGTCTTTACGACACAAAGAACGAAAAATCATAATATTATGGCTTTATAAAAAATGACATGAAGCGAATCCAAAAATCTTTTTTACACTGGAAGTCTTAATTTTCCCAGAATAACTATCATACGACCATTACATCCATTCCTAAAATCACTGTTTTACGTGAGGAATTCAATCTTCCTTCAGAAGTTATATAGGCTTTTCAACCCTACATAAGCTCGGTAGTGGCTCGAAGACTGGCTAACTCTAATATATGTCATAGGAGAAAAGCTGATATAAATATTTATCAACTGCTAAATGTTGTAATTCTTTTAGATCGATCATAAGACTCTATGTGGAAGAGTTATTAGAGTAGGAGTCCACCAGCGTCCCTTTGCCACTAACGACTGAGAGTTCTGCTATATATATTAATAAACTCAATTATTCGTTATAAAACACAATTTTATTCAAAGATGCAAATTTAAACTATACTAAATAATAAAGTGTGAATTGTATGTGAATGTGATATATCGAAGTTTTCAGGGCATCTTTGGCAACTTTATCACGTGTTTAATACATTTTATTTTATTCATATGAATAATATAATTAACTTTCAATAAGATATATACAATTTTAACAAACAATTTAAATGACGTTTCTCTACTGATAATTTGGACAAGTAGTCCTTAGACCTTTGAAGCAAGTTATGTTATACTTCGATATGAAAAATGCAATCGCGGTCAATATACCTTCCGATAATTTAATGGATTCATGACATGTAACAAGTAAAAATTTCGGTTGATCATTTTATATATTACAATCTCCATCTGAGCACCTCCAACGAGGGAAAAAGAAACTTACATAAAATCTTCCCAATTACCTATTTTGGTAGGCGACTTATGATTACATAAACATTATCAATATCAATTATCATGTGTATTATTCTACATGTTCAAGAAAATGAATTTCAACGTTATCAAAGATAAATGTACCGGTTATGTTCATTTTCATTTTTCATTTGGAATTCTGTTAATATATATATTATATAATATAATTAATATAATATATATATATAGATAATAATATATATATTTATACAATTATAATATATTATATTATATCAATATTATATTTTGTGGGCTGAAATTTTTACAATAGTGTTTTTGATGGATAGAAGGGATCCGAGGTAAATTTATCAAATATATAGGTGGCTCAGCCCTCACCATGTTTGGGTAAGTATACCCAGGTCCAATGATTTACTATTATATAATGATTTTTGTGATTTTCAGCGGTAGCCCAATAAAAGGAACTACTTGATACCTTATCAGACACGTATGAATCTGAATCTCAGGTCAAATTCACACTTTCAGAGATATTTATAAATTTAATTTATTACAAAGATATTAAGATATTTGTATATTATTACTTTATTTAGTAGGTGGTCAAGATCACGACTCTCTCAACCGCTTTGGACCAACACTCGCAATCATTCATTTGCCCCTTTGTACAAATACTTGGCCACAAGTGCAGATGGAGTAATATAAAAATTTACATTGGTGATCTGCTGAAATGCAAGTCCTAATTTCGGAATGCTTCTTACTTGAATTCACATCAGCAGTGGGACCCATGTGGTCGGCAATCCTGCTTTTTATGTGAATATGTATTTTTTCCGTTTTTCAGACTAGATTTCGTTTAACTTGTTTTAATTCCTAATTTTTGTATACATTTAATATCTTTAGATTTCCTCATTTTATAAACATTTAAATTAATTCAAACAAATTTTCAGATAATTCCATCATTGCATCTCCATGGTTTATTATAGAAAACTAAATAACCGTTTTATTGACAAAACATTCAGCCCTTTCAAATTGACATAAATCTCATTGAACAAGACCCCCAAGGTGTTTGATGACATATCAAAGCAATAAAATATTTACGATTATGCAAGGTTAAAATCATTTTTGTTTCAACTCATTTTTTGCCAATAAATTCATTCAATCAAATATCTATCTACGTAGGTAATCTTTATAATAATATATATATTATTTATATATATATATATATATATAATATTATATAATATTATATATATATTAATTATATATATATATATAAATAAATATATTTATTATATATATATAATTATTATATATATTAATATATTATATATATATAGGTTCAGTTTGTTGAAAGAATCCTCAAATTCTGTCCAAATGAAAAAAACTTAAAAAAATTAAGAAATTAAATTCATTGATAACACTCAGATCACATTAATAATCAAAATAGGTAATGCAAAAAGCTGAAGTCAAAAAGACATTATATATATATAATATATTAATAATATATATATATATATATTATATGAATATATTATATATATAAATTAGATATATATATATATAAATAATTATTATATAATTATATATATAAGAATTTAAATTGCAATATCCTTTAAATTCATTCCCGATTTTTTTTCCTAATGAAGTACATAGATTATGAATTTATCATCTAAGTACTTTACGTTCTTATTTACGTTTCAGAACGCCCAGACTCTATATTTGTGTAATAGCCCTGTTACAGGATCCACAAAAGTTGGTAACGTGTGTGAGAAGGAATCTTGTGGTTTTCCTTAGTATTCTTTAGTAAAGATACCAAGTTTAAAGGGAAAAGATAAATTATATCGTTTTTTAACAAAGGAATACCATGGAACCGCAAAGATGGCGGACGGTCGCTCCGCCTCCCGCCGCGGGTCCCCGGCGGCTCGGCCCCTAATTGGAAAATAAAATTTAAATATGTTCCCGATATAAGACTTACTTGAATTCATTTTGATTTTCCATCCCACACTCACAACACACGCGCGCGCACAACTAGGGCCACATCACCACATCACACAACACACACTAACACTCTTCTCTCGGTTTCGTGAATACACAACAAAACCCTTATCACTACACCTATCCCTGCATCCCAGCCTTACACCTAGACACTTTGACACCTCCAACCTAGCCTACCACCATGGCTCTACATCTAGCGACTTCACCCTAGACCTCACTACCTCAGTGAGCTTAATACAATTAGCCTACTCACCTTCATCTATAAGCCCCTACACCTAGCCTACATCCAGCCTCAACCAGCCTACACCCAGCCTACATCTAACCTTCACCTAGCCGTACCTACAACCTAGCCCCACCTACCTTCACCTAGCCTACACCTAACCTAGCCTACACGCTGCCCCACTAATGCTAGGACCTACACCTACACCTAAGCCTACGACCCAGCCTAACACTAGCCTACACCACACCCCTGCCTTCTATCTTATCAACCAATACACCGTGTATATAATCTAGCCTAACACCTATGCTTATTTCTCCATACACCTACAACTACACCTACACACTCGATATTTTGATCCTCAGGCTTCTGATGCCTCCAATCTTTCCGATGCCCCAACTTTTGATGCCTCACTTAATGCCCAGCCTTTTGATGCCTCACCTTTGTTGAGGCTCAACTTTGATGGCTTTCAATCTTTGATGCGTACCGGTATACATTGATTGGTTCAGCTTGATGACTTCAGATTTATCGATGCGTTCAACTTTGATGGTTCCCAATCACCTAAGTAGAAGTATCTAGGGATTTTCTATTAGTGTTCTATGAGTATTCTATGCGTGCCAGGTGAGTGCCAATGAGTGCCATGATGAGTGTCAACATGTCGTGAGTGTCCAGCCATGATGCCCAATGAGTGCCAAATACCGTGACCACATAGTGCCAACTAGTTGCCACGTATGTGCCCAACTAGAGTGCACTTTTTTCAAAGCCTTTTCTAGCCTACCCTGAGACTAGAATAGCCCTATAATATGGGTGTCTACCCCTAGGTTATAAAGGTATGAGGGAATCTGATTGGTGTATATTACAAAGCTGTAAGGATGCTTCCTACATTGAGTTAGCTTTTCTTAATCACTTTTATAGCTATATATATATATATATAATATATAAATTATTAATATAATAGTATATATATAATAAAACCGACCGGTAAATATAGTTAAGTAATACTCTTAAATAAAATTATATATATATATATATATAACTATATATACGCCTCAAGGTTTAATAATGTCCACCCGGTAAAGTTATCATGTATATTATGATCATAATATATATATATCTCTTGCAACACACAACACAGAGCATATCAGCGACGTGATAACTAGATTATATCGATAGCACGTCTCCACTCACACAACAGATACAACTTCTACACTTGACGCGCTTCTGCCATTCCACACACAGATATCAGCTAGCATCTACACACACCGCCATAAGAACAAACTGAAATATACCACTCATTACATATAACTCTTCACCCAGCACCACACACACTTACACAACAGGCCAAGATAAGACAACTGTCATACACACTTTACACTCGACCCATACCGACCACCTCGCTACAAATCACACTATACATACTAGCCGACGTTACACTACTTCTAGACAGCTGACACTAGCCCATATACACTTACACTCACACACAGAAACACTTACACTTACACTCAACACACTCTGATATTTTGATTCCGCAACTTTGATGATTCAATAAAACAGAGCTAATATTAATGTCTTCCCTAATTTCATAAGCATGATATCACCACGCGCAGCCTGCGCCCTCCGCGCAAGACAGACAGCCAACACCCGGACCCGCAGGTGCGACCAACCGCGTTCCCGCCCACCGCGTGCGCCCACAGGAGCAGTATTACCACGTACCTGCCCGCCGCGTGCGCCCGCAGGCGCAATATTCCGCGCGAATGAAAAAATATATAATACATGAGGTCATTCATTTTTATTTCATAGTTAAACATTTTTATTAAAAACATTTCCGCGAACCTAAAACTGTAACCTCATTACAGGACCTATATATTTAACTCATATTTTATTAACATTATTTTTTTTTATTATTTTACTTAATACTTTTTTAATTTTATAAATTTTTTAAAACATTGTATGTTAAGAAGAAAAAGCCAAGAGTGGCTGAGATATAATCTATTTTATATGTTTTACTACAATTGTACGAAATATTTATTAAAAACATATACTTTACAGATCTTAAAACAGTAAATCAGTAAATCAATAGAGGTGTTACATAGCACCAAGGGGATTAGTATGCTTTTGTTTTACTGCTTTACTGCTTTAACTCATATGTTTTACTGCTTTAACTCATATATTTATTAACATTACATACCTTAAAGCAGTAAATCAGTAAATCATAGAGGTGTTACTAGCAACAGGGGATTAGTATGCTTTTGTTTTACTGCTTACTGCTATTAACTCATATGTTTTACTGGTTTTTAACGTCAAATATTTATTAACATTACATACCTTAAAGCAGTAATCAGTAAATCAAAAGAGGTGTTACATAGCAACAAGGGATTAGTATGCTTTTTTGTTTTACGGCTTTACTGCTTTAACTCATATGTTTACTTGCTTTAAACTTCATAATAGTTTACTGATCCTTAAGCAGTAAATCAGTAAATTCAATAGAGGTGTTACATGCAACAAGGGCGATTATGGTATGCTTTCGTTTTTATGCATTTACTGCTGTAACCATATGTTTTACGTTGCTTTTACTGTTTAACTCATGTTTTACTGCTTTAACTCATATGCTTTACTGCTTTTAACTCATATATTTATTAACATTTATGTTTTTTATTTTTGTTTAATACTTTTATTTTTATTATTATTTTTATTATTTTTAATTTATTGTTTATTATTTATTTTTTTATTTTATTATTATTATTTTATTTTTATATTAGTTTTTATTATTATACTTAGTGTTCTTTACTTCATGCCTATTGTTGATTATTCATTTAACACAGACAACACACACACACACACAACCACACACACATCACACACACACACCACAACACCTACACCTACACACAACATAGACATACTACCGTAACTATTCTATACTACACACACACAGCGCACCCGTTTAAACATATCAAAAAGTGTCTTCTATGGTATATGGAACTAACGTATTAATATAATGTTAAGGATATTTCATGTTTTATTAATACGATACATTTTATATACTCATTTCATTATAACTAAAATTATTTCAAAGTTTCTTGAAACTTCTATATATAATATATCATTATCTTTGAACAAAGAAATTTTTATTAACTTTATTATTTTTTAGGTTTATTAAATATTGATATGTTTCTGAAAAATTTTCTAAAATTTATTATGAAATTTTTATATAAAAACATATTATTTTACGTACCTTAAAGCCATAAATCAGTAAATGTAAGGCAAGCCCCTAGCATCCCTCTACACCAAGCTATGCCACGTTTGTTCTACTTGACTTACTGCTTTACATCATCTTTAGTCATGTAATAAGATATAAAAATAACAAAATAAGTTCTTCTTCTGCTAACATAACATGTATTTATTAAAATCATTCTAGATTTTATTTAAAAATAACAATATTCACTTACATTTATGATTATTCGCTCACATGTTAACTAAAAATATTCCTCAAAGTTTTTTTTTAAAATTTGATATTTTTTTATTATTATCCTACTGTACATTTGACAAGTCAACACGAGGAAAACACAACAACCCGTACTCCTTACAGATACGAAGCTGACCTCTCTCTGTAAAATGTGTTGAAATAATACTTTAGGCCTAAATTTAGGATAAGCCTTTTGTACCCCGGGGCGATTTAGGTCTAAATTCCAGGTCAAATATATTTCAAACTGACCTCTTACTGTAAAATGTGTTGAAATAACTACGTTAGGCCTAATTTTAGGTCTAAATTTAGGATAACCTTTTTTGTATCTCGGGGCGATTTAAGCCTAATTACAGGCAAAAGGTAATTCCAGTATAGACAAGAATCGAGAATCAACTATTATTATTATTTATAAAATATATTGCAAACTGAAACATGCTGGATCTGTAGATCCTTTATGCAGGTAAGAAGGAAATGCTTTACTTTCTTGTGAGTGGACGGAGTAATCCTTATCTCATGTTTTTTCATTCCATGGGAAGGGGGGGGTGGGGGGGGGCCCCCTTTTATTTTTTTTTACCTGTGATTGGATGAAAATTATCTTAGTTCTTTAAACTTATATTGAGAAGGTATGTTTTAGATCCAATAATTTTAAATCATACTCGTTTGGCTGTTAAGCGGTTGCACAAGTTCTCTTGAATTGTAATAAAAGTGCCTATTTCACTAAGTGTATATTCATGTGATTCACCTTAATAGGTATACCTCAATACAAGACATTGTCCAGTGGGAATCAAGAACCCAGGAAGTAGGGTTTCATTCTTATATAAAAGAAAAACCCGATGGATTTGAATTTTTCAAAGTGTGCTACCCATTCACCATGTTATAGTACCAAGCGTATTTTCGTGAGTCCAGATGAATTACTTTGTATATGTAATCACACTGAAGAGTGGCTTACAGAATCTTAAGCCAAGCTCAGCTTTAAACTGGGCCAAAACAGTTATTAGCCAGAGCGAAGAAACCAACGTTAAGCAACTTACTCTAGCATTTTATAAACATCAAAGCATAATCAGTTTGGAAGTTAGATTATGGGAGAGAAATAATGAAACAGCCGTATTTGAACTTACATCATATGGATTCTACATTTCAGGCCTAACTCAGCTGAAATATATGTTAGAGGTTCGTAGGCGAATGTCAATACAGATGAAGAAGGCATATGTGTTATCTAATTACGTAACCGTAATTCATTACATGTTATACCAAGAATACTACGCATTTAAGAAAACCCTGTTCAATGATCCCACGCTCATCATCGATCGCTTCCTAAGTTCTATAGACGTACAGAAATTCATTTATCTACTTAGAAAACAATGGCAAGAAAGTATTTATGCAGGTGATCCAGAATGTAAATATACTATGATATCTGAGCGGGAACTTTTTACATATGTGTTAACTGAAGGTATTACTGAGATACGAAACTATATCATCGATAATGATATAAATGATTGGCATATTTGCAAAGATTTAGAGAGTTTTAATATAAAATAGTCATAAACATCATGTGTAAATTTTTGTGGAGTGCTTATAATAATAATATTCCGTATTATAATTTAATGTTAACCTGTATATATATAAAGATCATTGATAAATATATTATACACGCTTGTTAATATTTAATGACCTTATATAATATATTATATTATATATATATATATATATATAATATATATATATAATATATAATATAATAATATATATAATATAATATATATATATATATATAAATCATTGTATAGTTAATGATTATTAAAATTTCTAATTATATAGTAAAGTTTTATTATCCTTATTTTACTTTCTTAAATAAATATTTACATGTATTGTTAAGAGTTAAATCACAGATAAGGGTCAGGATATGAAAAAACATGTTTTACATCCGTAAAACCAAAAACGATAAAATAATTCCTCGACCAATCACATGCGCAGTCATATAGAGAAGGATTACGTCCGTCCACTCACAAGAAAGGTAAACATTTCCTTTACTTACCTTGCTTAAAGGAATCTACCATACAACAAGCATGTTTCAGTTTGTATAAATATTTATAAAATATAATATACATTGATTCTCGATTCTTGTCTATACTGGAATTACCTTTTGACCCGGTTATTAGGCTTAAATCAGACCTGGGATACAAAAAAAGGTTGTTGATCTAAATTTAGACCTTAAAATTTAGGCCACACGTAGTTATGCACCCACATTTTACAGAAAGAGGTTCAGTTTGAAATATAGTTTGGACCTGGTATTAGCCTAAATCGCCCGGCGGTACAAAAAGGCTTATCCTAAAAATAGGCCTAAGTAGTTATTTTCAACCATTTTTACAGAGAAAAGGTCAGTTTCGTATCGGAAAGGAGTCGGGTTTTGTGTTTCTCGTGTTGGATTGTCAATTTACATAGATAATAATAAAGAAAATCCAAATTAGTTTTAAAAAAAAACTTTGAAAATATTTTTAGTTAACATGGAAGCGAATAATATAAATGTAAGTGAATAATGGTCTTATTTTTTTTTAAAAAATTAAAAAATAAATCATTCAATTAGAAAGATTTTAATAAAAATACATGTTATGTTAGCAGAGAAGAACTTATTTTATTTTATACTTATTACATGACTAAAGATGATGTAAAAGCAGTAAGTCGAAAGAACTGACGTGGCATAGCTTGGTGTAGAGGGGATGCATGAGGGCTTGCCTTACTGATTACTGACTTATTGCTAAGCGAGTAAAAATATCATGTTTTTAATTAAAATTTCATTAACAATTTAGTTAAAAATTATTTTTAAAACTTGATAGTTAAAAAATGTATAAATATATCGTAATTAACAGTAAATAATAAATTCGTTTGTTGAAAGATAATGATTGATATATGAAAGAAGTTTTAAAGAAACTGAGAAAATATCCTAGTTATAATTGAATGATTAATATAAAAATGTACATATTTAATTAAAACATAAAATGTTTTAATAAATATAGCGTTATGTTCATACAAAAGAACTTATTTTGATATGTTTTTAAGAACAGGGTTGCGTGAATGTGTGGTGTGTGGAGATGTAGGTGTATGTCTTATGTATGTGTGTATAGTGTGTGATTGTTGTGATTGTGTGTGTGTGTGTGTGGTGATGTGGGGGTGTGTGTAGGGGTATGTGTCTGTGAAATGATAATAACACAATAGGCATGAAGAAAATAACACACTAAGTATAATAATAAAAATGAATAATAAAAATAAATAATAATAATAAAAATTAAAAATTAAAATAATAAAAGATAAAATTATTAAAATTTAAACACAAAAGGTAAAACTAAAAAGTATTTAAAAAACAAACACAAAAAAACATAATGTTAGATAAATATTGAGTTTTAATAGCAGTTAAAGCATTTGAGTTTTAAAGCAGTAAAACATATGAGTTAAAGCAGTAAAGCAGAAAAACATATGAGTTAAAGCAGCTAAAAACAAAAGCCTACTAATCCCCTTGTTGCTATGTAAACACCTCTATTGATTTACTGGATTTACTGCTTTAAGGTATGTAATGTTAATAAATATATTAGTTAAATATATGAGTTAAAACATATGAGTTAAAGACAGATAAAGCAAGTAAAACAAAAGCTTACTAATCCCCTTGTTGCTAGTAACAGATGGTAGTTGATTTACTGATTTACTGCTTTAAAGGTATGTAATGGTTAATAAATAATGAGTAATAAGCAGTTAAAAACATGATGAGGTTAAAGCAGTAAAGCATTTAAAACGAAAGCATACTAATCCCCTTGTTTCCATGGTAACACCTCTATTGATTTACTGACTTTACTGCTTTATAAGGTATGTAATGTTTATATAAATATATGAGTCCAAGCTAGTGTAAAAACAATATGAGTTAAAAGCAGTAAAGCAGTAAAACAAAAGCATACTAATCCCCTTGGTGCTATGTAACACCTCTATGGGATTACTGATTTACTGTTTTTAAAATCAGTAAACTAATGTTTTAATTTAAAATTTCGTACAATTGTGGTAAAATAAAAAATGATTATATATCAGCCACTCTGGTTTTTCCTTCTTACATAAAATTTTTTAAAAATTAAAAATTAAAGTTAAAAGTAAAAATATAAGAATAAAAAAAAATAAGTTAATAAATAATATGAGTTAAATAATTAGGTCTGTAATGAGTTTACAATTTAGGATCGCGAAAATGTTTTAATAAAAACTGTCTTAATATGAATAAAAAGAATGACTATGGTATATAAATTTTCATTCGCGCAAGGAATATTGTGCCTGCAGGGCGCACGTGCGGCGCGGTACGCTGTAATACTGCGCCTGGCTGGGCGCCACCGGCGGGCGGGAAGCGGGGGTTGGTCGCACCTGCGTGTGACGGGGTTGGCTGTTCCTTTGGCGGAGGGCGCATTGCGCGCCGTGGAACAGCTTAAGTCATAGGAAAGACATCAATAATTAGCTCGTTTCTTATTGAATTCATCCAAAGTTGCCGGAATCAAAATATCGAGTGGTGTTGAGTGTAAGGGTAAGTGTTGCTGAATGTTGTGGAGTGTAAGGTATATGGCTAGTGCAAGTGTCTATGGAGAGTGTAGGTGCTTATAAGTCATATTGTATCATGTAAGTGTCTATGGTGAGTGTAGGTGTGTGTGTTCTATGGCCGAGTGTAGGTGGGTGTGTGTGTGTAAAGCGTAAGATGTAACGTTGTGTATAAAAGTGTCTTATGGCTTGGGTGTAGATGTGTGTATCGTGTGTGCAGAACAACTGGTGTGTGCGAGCGTAAGTGAGAGTTGTATCTGGTGTGAGGAAGCTGTATGTATCTAGGTATGTGTGTATGTAGTGTGCGTGTTGCAAGGTTAATTATATATATATTTATTTATATATATATATATATCTATATATAGCTTATATCTATATATATATATATATATATATATATATATAGTATATATATATATATATATATATAGGGCTATATATTGATAGAAAAGACTAACTCATAGTAGGAAGCATCCTAGCAACTTGTAATATACACCAATCGATTCCTCATACCTTATAACCTAGGGGTAGACACCCATATTAGGGCTATTCTAGGCTCAGGGGAGGCTAGAAAAGGCTTGAAAAAGTGGCACTCAGTTGGCACTCTGTTTCACTCAGTTGGCACTATGCGGCACTTACTTGGCACTCATTGACACTCACTTGGCACTCATTGGCACTCACTTGGCACTCATTGGCACTCATTGGCACTCACTTGGCACTCACCTGGCACTCATAGAATACTCAATAGAATAACTAATAGACATCTCTAGATACTCCTTACGGTGATTGGGAACCATCAAAGTTGAACCATCAATAAATCTGAGTCATCAATGCTGAACCATCAATATAAGTACCATCAAAGTTGAGCCATAAAAGTTGAGCCATCAAAGTTGAGCCATCAACAAAGGTGAGGCATCAAAGCTGGGGCATTAAAGTTGAGGCATCAAAGTTGGGGCATCAAAGTTGAGGCATCAAAGCTAAGGCATCAAAATATCGAGTGTGTAGGTGTAGGTGTAAGCTAGATTAGGTGTAGGTGTAGGTGAAGGCTAGGTGTAGGTGTAGGCTTAGCGTGTAGGCTGGGATGTAGGCTAGGTGTAGGTGTGGGCTAGGTGATGCTAGGTGTAGGCTAGGTGAAGGCTAGGTGAAGGCTAGGTGTAGGCTGGGTGTAGGCTAGGTGGAGCTGGATGTAGGCTAGGTGTAGGCTACTAGGTGATATGCGTAGTAAAAAAGGACTAAGTGTAGGCTAGGTGAAGTCTAGGTGTTAGGTGGGGTTGTAGGCTAGGTGGAGGTGTAGGCTAGGTGTAGGCTGGGTGCAGGCTAGGTGTAGGATAGGTGTGTGTATTACGTAACCGTGTGTGTGTTTGTGTGTGTGTGTGGTGTGGTGTGCGCTGTGGTGTGGTGGGTGTGTGTTGTGTGTGTGATGTGTGGGTGTTGTGTGTGTCGTGGCGCGCGTGTAGGTGTGAGTGGGAGGAAATAAAATGAAATCAAGTTAGGATCGGTCATACAGGTTAGGTACCTACATGACCTCATGTTAGGATAGGTCCCTACAGCAGGTACGGCTTCAGGTACCTGCATGGCTTCGATTTAATACCTCTTAATCCTTCACGAACCTTTAAGAATGGTCAATTTCAGCCCATGATACCGTATCAAGGCCGAAATATCAAGGCCAAAACCGAAATATCAAGGCCAAAACATCAAAAAATGGGGCTAAGCCCCTAAAGGGGGGCAAAAAATAGGGGGAGCTACGTACAACGGATGCTTCGCATTCGTTTGGCGCGCCCCTTCTGCGAAGGGGAGTCAAAAAAGGTCAAGGCCAAAAAATTACAAGGCCAAAAAAGGTCAAGGTCAGGTAAAAATTTGGACTCAAAAAAGGTCAAGGCAAAAAAGGTCAAGGCCAAAAAAGGTCAGGGGCAGGTAAAAAAAGGTCAGGGTGGTCCAAATATGG
>JABUQX010119322.1:0-43501 GCA_015478945.1 Trachelipus rathkii | reverse complement strand
ATTGGAAAAAACAATCGATATCTGATAACATTACCTCAAACCGGACAATTACCCTGAATTTTAGGAAAATGCTAACGAAAAAATGTAAACAAATAAGATTGAGGCGTAGTAGTTCGTTGATTTGATGAATGTTTCATTCATGAAATTAGCATTAAATCTAATTTCTTCCAAATCGATAAACTCCATCACAATAGTGTATCAATTTTGTTTGTAATAAAAACCATTGTTATTTTTTTTTTATTTTTGTTTATTCCAAAACCACGTGCTCCATTAGAACAGCTGATCAAAATTTTTGTAAACAATCGGTCGATTATGTCCGAAATTCGTGCTAAAACTGGATTAGGATTTCTTTTCGTAGCACAAATGCAAAAACGAAAACGGCTTAAGTTAACTCCTTACATTTGGTGAGCATACTTTAAGATTTTGCGCAACTCGAGCATTTCTAACGTTTCATAAGCAAAAATACAAAAACGAGAATGGCTTTAAATTTTAATCTTTTATTGCTTGTATAATTTTTTTCTTCTCCTGGCTAGAGGTTACATTGCTAGGCAAGCTTGTACACACACATGGGACCACCAAAGGGTTGCCGAAAGCCTACCCACAGTAAAAATATATTAACATACATTTAGTCAGATAGATAGGGAAATTATCGGACAAATTGCGTATATGCTCTTCAAAAATCAAAATTTTAAACGACTTTTTGAAGGAAGGCCACGCCCTTCATTTGCCTACGCCAACTGTTAAGCAATGCTGTGATTAGTTCCTAACAAACAAATATTTGTATTCTTTTTTAAATAGCCTCCTCCCCTTTATATGGCATTTCGACATAATTATTAATTAAAAAATATTAGGCATTTCCTTCATAATAAAACTTTACCATGCTAAGTACTTTAAAAAAAAAATTGGATAAAAATAAAAATAACTTTTGTTATATACAAAGCCATATTAAATTTGTTTTACTTTTTGATGACAAATTTTGCCACGAAAAAGTACACTCACACACCAACACACAAGATGATCCGAAAATTATAACATTAGATTGAAGTACTATGATTTTGATTATATCTATAACATGGCCTAACCGCGGAAGACTGCGGGATGTTAGCTTCTGCTGCTGATGATAACCTGATGGAAGAGGTTAAAGGAAGCATCAGTGGTTGGAAACCATCATTGAAGGGGAAAGTGGAATAGCTATGGTCAAATAAAAATTAACATGCTCTGCTTGATCATAATACCAGCGAGACTATCGGATAATTGTCCCAGCTGAACAAATAATTGAAACTGGACTAAAAGAAGCGATCTATAAGATAATGCGGAAATATCTTTGTAGGAAAAGGGGGCCAGGGGGTCAACAAGGATCTTAGCCTTGGGCTAGGTGGTGAAGTCACCCCAATGAGAGTAGCGAAGGTTGAAATCTCCTATTATTGTAGTAAGTTGGTAACGGCAAGGTATTTTAATTTTTTGTCTCATATTTTTATAATTTTTTATGCAGGATTGCTAATATAAGATGAGTGAGTGTGAATGGTGGGTAGCGCAACGGCATCTGCAGTCCGCTTATTTTTATTTTTTTTTCCTTTTCTTCAGTTTTATTACCTCCTATTCTGTTTTTTCTATTCGTGCAGTCCTTCGTCGTCCATTATTTTTGTGGAAGCTTGATTGTTGCATTTTACTATTTGCTAAGGTTTGATCCAATTGTTTTATTTCCTTTTTCATATGATTATTTTCTTTAGGAATTGAGTGATCTTTGGTGGTGAGATACAGGATCCTTATTCAATTTCAGGTATGGATAATTATGTATTGTGTTTTTGGTTTATGTATTATTATTATTAGTCGTAATATTATTCAATTTATTCGTTTTAATTTTGTTCTGCTTTCTTAATGTGATTTCTAAAATTGGGGTTTTGTTATTTTACGGTTGTATTGGTTTTCTCAGTTTTGCACCAAAGGGTCTTTTGCTTTTTTTGATTCTGATTGCTTCAAAAATTGTTTCATCTGTTGCTTGGCTTTCAAAATTCTTTACTCTATGTACCGCTTACTTATAAAGAAAACTGGACAATAACACTGTCCATGTATTATTTTTGTTGCTTGTAATCCCAATTTTTCGATTTTTCTTTTATATAACATGATTGTATTAATTATTGTTGTTTATAATTTAGTATTTAGTATTTATTGTATTAATAAAAAAAAGGGGTTAAATGTCAGATTCATTTTTTAATTTTAGAGATTTATTTATTTATTTTATTGGATTGGGGATTTATATATTGGGTCTATTATGTTTATTTTGTTTTGTATTTTTTTTTCCACAATAAACTTAGACTGGTGTGAGTGTTATTATTATCTTCCTTCGATTACCCTGACAGACACCCCAAATTAAAAATAAATTATAGTTTAGATTTCTTCACTAATATATTTGAGAAATTTAAAAAACACTTCTTAACAATTATTTATAAAGACAATTTATTTTATATATTTATATATATATATAATATATATATATATATATATATATATATATATATATATATATATATATATATATATATATATATATATATATATATATAACCTATTGTTTAAAAAAATAATTGTTAAAAAGTGCTTTATAAATTTCTCAAATATATTAGTGAGCGTAATAATCAGGGCTGAGAATAAGCGTGCATTTAGAAGTATCATCCTTGAACTTGAAGATAGTCACATTTTTTAATACTTGAAATTGAGTTTGTATTCATAAATTAATGCCAAAAATAATATCTATTTACAGTATAGGATTATATAATATTTGTTTCATGATATAGACTTTTTTGTATATAATTATTAAGTTAAATTGTATTATATTGTGCTTTAAAAATACTTATAAAAAATATGAAAGTTAACCTGAAAATATGTTTTCTGTTTTAAAATACGTATTTATATTTTTGCTGCTTTTTTATCATGATAGGAACAGAAATGCAGTTCGCTTTTAAAGCTCTTAAATATGCATTTACCATTTAATTTGTACCAAATAATGTGTATTTTGGTGTTTTGTAATATTTTGTATTGTATTTTACAGCTTAATAGCTTGCATTTTGATGAAATTTGTAATCTACAATTTTCCCGCTTTAATTCCCCGGCTCCCTTTTCTCAACCTTTTTTAAGGGAAAAGTAAATTGGTTTAGACTTAAAATTGCATGTGTGCATGAGGTTTCTACATAATAAAGTTGAAAAACTGTTATTAGCATATAGTTTTAGGTGTGCAAGGTTGTTAAATATAGTTGAAAAGGTTTTTAGTAAAATTATTCTATCCAAATCAAAATCTGAGTTTCATTACCCTACAAGAGAGTCTTCAAGAGAACATCGACTACTACTACTACCTGAGCAATGGAGAACAAGCTGAAGAGATTAGCTACAAGCCCCTGTACAACAACTCCTTGACCTGTTTGTCAGGGAAGAAGAAGAACTCTCTACACTTCTGCCACTACAGAATTGGCCTCTTCCTCGACTACAGAATTGGTGACTCTGGAAGTTAAACACCACCTCTCTTTAAGCAGACGTTCCCTCGAAGGCAGACATTCCTAGCAAGCAGACCCATCTTCAACTTGTAACGAATAGTAGCCAGACTTCTATAGGAGCAGCCCATCATCAGATGGTTGATGGACATCCAGTACCTGCAGATTTTTCAGCAAAAAGTTATCGGAACAGCAACGTAAATACTCAGCTTTCGACCGTGAACTTCTAGCAGCATACTATTCTGTTCTTCATTTCAAGCATACCTTAGAAGGAAGGAATGCCATCTTGTGCACTGATCACAAACCTCTGTCTTGGCTTTCTAGAGTAGATCAAGTTTTAAAGTTGATCGTCAAACAACATCATTCCTTTCTGTTCTTAAATTGGACCTCCCTTCAGTACGACCTACCTTAGAGGTGCAGATAACATCGCAGCAGATGCTTATTCTCGGATATCCTCGGTAACAGTAGATGCCTTCAACTTACCTGCTATCGCTCGTCTTCAATCAACAGATGAATAAACTACCACTTTTCAGCAGCGTCTTCATTCTTACTCTCTACAAAATGATCTTAAAGTATGGTGTGATATTTCATCAGCTTTTCCACGACCATTTTTGCCAAAACGTTGTCGTGAACAGATCTTCAACAATTTTCATCAGATGTCTCATCCAGGAGTTAAGGCCTCTCTGCGTCTTATCAAGACTAGGTATTTCTGGGCATACATCAGCAGAAGAGATAACTACAAGCTCTCTACAACAGCTACAAGACCTGTTAGTCGGGAAGAAAGAAATTCCAGCACTCCTTTGCCACTACAGGAATTGACCTCTTCCTTGGCTATATATAGTTATATATATAATTATTATATATCCCATCAAATATATATATAATATATAATATATATATATATATATATATATATATATATATATATATATATATATATATATATATATATATATTATATATATATATATATATATATATATATATATATATATATATATTGAAGTGCTGCTGTAATAGGCAGAACTTCTTTGTAGGGATGTTAAACACAGAAGACAGTTGAGTATATAATTGCTGTTTTCTTTACAATAAGCAGCCTGAAGCTCGAACCCCAGATATCCGCATAAAATTGTATAAAAAGTTTTATCATAAAAATGATAAATTCAGCGTCTAAATAACATAAATTGTAAAAAATAGAAGAGCCAATATCGTCGGCGTGCGTTACAGAAGCTGTTGCTATGCATCATAATTAAACAAAAGAATGTCGAAAACCGCACTCTTCGTTCGTTTGAAATTACTCTGCAATACTGTAAATTACCGTGCAAATACCGGCCATTCGATTACTTTCACAGTAGCGTACGGCTATATACCCCCTTGCAGTGCCAAAGGCCGAAACCCTAATCCAAGTAGCGCGCTGGCCATCGTATATGCCTACCTCTGCTCAATAGTCTAGTAGGAGCTTGGGATGGAGTCTGGACAGAATTCCCAGTTTCTTTGGGTGTGATCGGGCGAGTCGGAACGTCTGCATGTGTCGTAAGAGTTTAGCCCGAGGTGCGAGCTTTTGAGGTAAAGAATCCTGAGACCGGATGTGGAGGGAGGCAAGGTTTGACGATTGACCGTGCGGGTGAGTCTGTGCCGTCGTATTGGTGCTGTGGCTGAGGAGAGGAAGGGGAGGAGGAGGAGATAAGGAAAAGGATCCAGGAAAAGGAGAGGAAGAGGAGGAGGAAAGGAGGTGGAAGAGATGCAGGAGGAGAAATAGGAACGTTAAAAGAACGAGTTGAAGAGGAGAAATTGAAAACAAAAGTAAAAGCGTCAGGGTCGAGAACAGGAAGAGGATTCGCCTCAAAGAAAGCAGGCTTAAGGCGGTCGATTAAAACGACTTCTGTACGTGTGGGACGCTGGATCGGTGAAGAATTTCTTCTTCCTAAGTATCACTGGAAAGGTCCATCGTACTTAAGGTTGGAGAGCGGTGCGGTGGGAGTCATGTCGAACGAAGACATGAGTGCAGGGAAGAAAGGTCCTTAGGGATATAGGAATGTACCTTGTGTGGACGAGAAGGAGTTGGCTCCACGACGAAGCACAGCGCCTTAAGCGGGTAAGATAAGCAAGGCGGAGGTCGGCTGATAGAGGAGTGAGAAGACTGTGAGAAGAAGTCACCAGGAAGACGAAGAGGAAAACCATACACTAAATCAGCAGCCGAACAGTGCAGATCCTCTTTAACAGCGGAACGAATGCCAAGCATTACGAAAGGGAGAGCGTCAGTCCAATTTTCCGGATTGGGCTGAGCTAGAAGAGAAGCTTTTAGCTGACGGTGGAAACGTTCAACAATGCCGTTCGCTTTTGGATTGAAAGAAGTCGTGTGAATCTTCTCTGAACCAAGAAGATTCATCAAATCTCTCCATAAGAAGGATTCAAAAAGTCTACCTTGGTCCGTTGTGACAAGAAGCGGCACAACCAAAGGCGCGGAAATCCAATGAGCCAAGAAAGCTTTAGCTATGGATTCCGCTGCGTTGGCGACAGAGAGAGGGATAGCCTCGGTCCAACGTGTGAACCAGCTATACACGTAAGAATGTATTTCTTAACGCGGGAGGGAGGCAGAGGACCAACGATGTCGATGTGGACACGTTCAAAGCGAGCACCAGGGGGTAAGAAGGTGCCTAGCGGGGACTTGGTGTGACGGTGTACCTTAGAACGCTGTCAGGGAAGACAAGTGCGACACCAAGTTCTACGTCGGCATTTAGATCAGGCCACACAAATGGACAGCAAACCAGTTTGCGTTGAAGCCTCAATGCCAGTGGTGGGAAAGCTTAGTGAAGATTTGAGGAAGACAGGCCTTACGGAACGATGCAGCGTACGAAAGACGAGGAGGATCCCTGAGATAATCGCACAGAAGTTTCTTCTCTATCCCAGGGAGTTGGAGCCACTCCAGCTTGAGAGAAGGATCTTGTGGAAGTGCAGGATCCTCAGTAGTCTGGCACGTTGCCATAGCGTCGTTGTCGATGTTTGGTAAGGCTGAAATCGCGTCGATTTCAATGCGGGAGAGAGCGTCAGCAGTGAAGTTGTCGACACCTGAAATATGTCTGACATCAGTAGTGAACTGTGAGACATACTCAAGGTGACGAGCTTCTCGAGGAGAGTGCCGTTCGTTTCTGGAGACCATAGCGAAGGTAAGTGGTTTGTGATCAGTGAGTATATGGAACTCACGACCCTCCAGAAAGTAGCGGAAATGACGAACGGCGAGATACATCGCAAGTAACTCCTCCCAAAAGCACTGTAGCGAGTCTCAGGAGGCTGCAACTTGCGAGAAAAGAAGGCGAGAGGAGACCACACTCCGTTCAGGTGCTGCTGGAGAACACCTCCGACAGCAAAATCGGAGGCATCTACCTGAACTCTGGTCGGAGCTGAGTCCTGGGAGTGAACTAAGAGTGTGGCAGAAGCGAGTGCTTCTTTGGAAGCTTCAAAAGCAGCCGTAGCTTCGTCAGACCAGTCCACTTTTGTAGAACTGCCTCGGTGCTTGGGGCGGATGAGAGCTGTGAGGGGTCGAAGAATATCAGCGCCCAATTTGAGAAAACGATGATAGAAGTTAAGCATGCCGAGGTTACTGACGAAGCTGCTTCTGAGAGACAGGCCTAGGGAAGGTGCAATGGCCTCGACGCGCTCTGCAAGAGGACAAATGCCATCCGCTGAAAAAGTGTGTCTAGAAAGGTAATAGAAGGGACACCAAAAACACACTTTGCCGGGTTAGACGCACCACATTCGTCCAACCTTGGGCAAAAACTGATGTAGATGTTTGCCATGTCGGCAGGAGAAGGAAGGAAGCTATGGGAGGTTCATTCCAGATAAGTCAAAGGCGGAACGGGAGACTTCTAATAACGTCATCGATGAAGCGTTTGAAAAGTCTGAGCTCACCCCTTCAAACCGAAAGGCATGCTGGCTACTCAAATGAGGCCAAAAGGAGTGATGATGGCCGTCTTCGGTATGTCCTCTACTGCGACTGGGATCTGGTGGTAAGCTCTTATAAGATCCAGTTTGGAAAAGATGCTCTTACCTGCCAGATTCGAGGTGAAAGACTGGATGTGCGGGACCGGGTAGCGATCTGGTATTGTGCAAGCGTTCAGAGCCCTAAAATCTCCCACAGGCCTCCAATCAGAAGCACCTTTAGGGACCATGTGGAGGGGGAGGACCATGAACTCTTGGAAGGGCGGACGATACCAAGTTTGAGCATGTGCTCAAACTCCGCTTTGGCTCCTTGAGCTTGTCAGGAGGCAGACGCCGAGCACGAGCGGAAAGGTGGGAGAGCCAGTTAGTCTCTATTTATGGATTGGCGCACAGATGATTAACAGAGAGAAGAAAGAAGAAAGGGGTTCAACAGTGTTTGAAAGTCCGGAATGCAGGGATATTGAAGAAGGAAAGGATTACCAGAAGAGAGGAGCCACACAGCAGAGATGCCTTTAAGAGCAGAAGAAACTACGTACCTGCAGAAGACAGATACGTACAACCGTCAACAAATCTCCTGTTTCTTAGATCGACCATAAGGTCAAAATGAGACAGGAAATCAGCTCCCAAAATGGGTTGGGTCACGTCAGCAACCACAAATACCCAGGGAAATTGACGGCGGAGAAGGTCTAAGGTGCACAGGCGCTCACCATAGACGGGGATGGTACTACCATTTGCAGCGTAAAGAGCCCGGTCCAGGAAGAGGAACAGCGGACTTCTGGGTAGCATCTCTAGGTAGCAAAGAATACGAGGCTTCGGTATCGATAAGATAGAAGAGGTTTGTAGACCTTTCGAAAAGGCGCAGGACATCCTTGAGAGAAGAAGGCGGATAGGAAGAACAAACAGAGGGGTGGCCAGCTGTATCCACCGCCTTTATGAACCGCTGGCTAGAGGGTTTCCCGAAAAAGTGCAGGGTTGGTTGCACCTTTTCGCTTTCAGGCCAAACCGGTAGTGATAAAAACAATACCCATTTGGATATTGCTGAGGGCCTGGGGTGGGAGAACGGTCGGAGAAGCGACGACCTGAAGAGGAGCGGTTGTGGGAACGAGAGTCCCTTGGAGACCGCAGCATGGCGGAGATGGACATCAGCTCCGCCTTGATGTCTGCCATGCCATGTTCCAAATTAGAAAGACGAGCCTCTATACCCGAAAATCGGGATGAACAGGGGTCGTGAGAGGCGCTGGAGATGGACCAGGGGTACGAGGGATGAGGCTGGTACACCGGGTAAGAAGAAGAAGCAGCGGAAGAAGGAACCGAAGAAACCGCAGGTGTGGGGGAAGAAAAAGTATAAGGAGAAGAAAGCGAAGAAGACAGGGGAGGCAAAGAGGTAGTAGGAAGAGGAAATGCCTGAGCTGCAGAAGAAGAGGAGACAGTCACAGGGGCAGAAATAGCAGAAATAGCGGGGGCATTGGAGTTGAAACGGCGCAGGAGACCATCTGCCCTCTCTGCTACTTCCTGGAGAGAAAGCTTCGGGTCCATAGACGCCAGAAAATATTGGACGTCATGAGGCAGTTTTTGTACAAAAAGAGTGCGAATGAAACCTGATTCCTGGAGGGTGGGAGGACCACTTAATAAGGACAACATCTGCACCAGGAGATCAGAAGGCTTCTGATCTCCCAGCGAGGTGCCACGTAGCAACTCCTCATACTTTGCTTCCTGAGTAGGAGCCATACGAGAGACCAAAAGATCTCGAAGAGCAGTGTAAGGAGTGTCAGAAGAAGATAAGGTGGGAATGGAGTCTCTGATACGGAGCGAGACATCTTCGGGCAAGAAAGACAGAACAATACCGTATCTTGTCTGTTCATCGCTGACAGTGCGCAAAATACCGTCAACAATAGAGAACCATAGCTCAGGGTGGTGTGAATAGAAGGGTGGAAGACGAACATGCGTGGGAGTAGGGGAAGGAGTGGAACCCGTCTCAACCATGACAAGTGCAGGAGAATGAAGCAAGAGAAAAGAAATTGTGGAGAGAGGAGAAGGTAAGAATTTGGAAAGGGAAGAAGGAAGAAAGAAGGCAAAACCACAGCACAATACGAAATTGCGGGGATTTTTGAGTCCTTGTACAGGAATTGAAGACAATGTGTCTATTTATTTTTTTTTTTTTTTTTGAGCCCCACGCAGCGGCTATACAGTACCACACAGCGGCTATACCGTACCACAAAGCGGATCTATATGGTACAACCAAAATATATTATATATATATATATATATATATATATATATATATATATATATATATATATATATATATATATATATATATAAATTATTATATATAAATAAATATAAATATAAACAATATATATATATATATATATATAAAATAATAATTATATTATATAGAAACATATAAAATTATGAAAAAGAAACGTGTCAATATTAATAAAATAAAAATAATAAGAATGGCAATAAATAATTTTCATAATAATAAATAAAATATTTAATAATAATAATAATAATAATAATAATAAATAATATAATAATATAATAATAATAATAACTTTTCCAATTAACAGTAGGAAAATAGTTAAAATGCAGACTCCGAGGTTCTACCAGGCACAAAAAGCTGGTGCTGCAGATTCAGAAGAGGCTGGGTTGTTGGGGGCCTACTACTACAGGTAGGCTCTGCTTCAAAATCCAGAGTGTCACCAATGAAGTGCTGCTGTAATAGGCAGAACTTCTTTGTAGGGATGTTAAACACAGAAGACAGTTGAGTATATAATTGCTGTTTTCTTACAATAAGCAGCCTGAAGCTCGAACCCCAGATATCCGCATAAAATTGTATAAAAAGTTTTATCATAAAAATGATAAATTCAGCGTCTAAATAACATAAATTGTAAAAAATAGAAGAGCCAATATCGTCGGCGTGCGTTACAGAAGCTGTTGCTATGCATCATAATTAAACAAAAGAATGGCGAAAACCGCACTCTTCGTTCGTTTGAAATTACTCTGCAATACCGTAAATTACCGTGCAAATACCGGCCATTCGATTACTGGAAGATTTTCTTAATATATATTTATATATATATATATATATATATTATATATATATATATATATATATATATTATATATAATATATATATATATATATATATATATATATATATATATATATATATATATATATAATATCTTGTATTGGCAGCAGGTTTACAGAAAGTCTTCAATACCAAATAGTTTTTATTCTCCCACAACTACTCAGTACTCCATTCCTTTTTATGGTATACAAAATGTACTTGAACAGAAACTGGGGCCCCAAACTGTAATAAATAACTATCAGCTTGGGCCGTTAAAATATGCATGCACGTAGTGTATACACATAACATGGATGCATTCCAATGAATATATTGGATCTTCATGGGAATACAGCATGCTATGGTATGGGAACTACAATGCATACCTGATCCTTCTGAGAACCGCAATCCTCAATGGGATGCCAATCTTACCATTGTTGGAATGAAAACATTAGAATCATAATGTGCATATCAATAAACATCTTAGTGTTCATTGGCATGCTAAATGTTGCGGCATGAAAGGTGCAATATCATGGCTTGCATTTCAAGTAATACCTTACTTGGAATGCAAAAACATACTATTGAGTTGCATTGATCTGATTAAATCAATTTGATTTAATCAATGCCAACCCTGATGAATACCCTACAACATTCATTGACATGCCCTACGTTACGACATAAAGAAAACAATACCATGGTTTGCATGCCAAGTAATACAGCAGTCTTACCTCAAGATACAGCTAGTGAACTTGCCTACCACTTTTCTATCTTGACCTTAAGCAGTTGGTGCAGCTCCCTACTCGTATCCCAGATAGTCCTGGAGGTGAACCCCCCAACATTCTATACCTTTTCATAAACTCTAATCCTTGTCCTTATTCTGTTAAACTCTTTCCTCCTCCAATCACTTTCTTATCTAGTATCCCCTTCTATAATCTTCAAGTTTTCCGCAGGAAAGACTCTCTCTCGCCTAAGGTGAGGAAACGTTTTTGGCACTTCGGTGCTGATAACTGGTCAGACTAATGGTGTCGTACTTTTTTGATATCCCATTCTTCTTCTGCTTCTGCTCCGTTGGAAGGGTCCTTCTGACCTCCGAGTGTGCTGAGGGTATTACTGAGGTCATTCTCTCTGGCGCGAAGGCGTGCACTCCATATATTCTTTCCCTCCAACTAAACCTAACAAATCTTGATTTAATTCTAATCGTTCTCGTGCTAATTGAGAGAGAGAGAGAGCTGCCTTTAGGAATTACCCTCGTAAGTCTTCAAACTCCACAAATTATATTTGATCTCAAAATCGTGCAAAATCTATTCTCCGTGACACTAAAAACTCTTTCTTCCGTAGGAAAGTGCAAAATAGTCTACTTGTTTCTCTTCCTCCCTCAACGTCCTTTCTGCGCATTTGATTCTTCCTCTTTCCCTCCTCCAGTATCTTCCGAAGACGCAACTGAGAGAGAGAGAGAGAGAGAGAGAGAGAGAGAGAGAGAGAGAGAGAGAGAGAGAGAGAGAGAGAGAGAGAGAGAGAGAGAGAGAGAGCTGCCTTTAGGAATTACCCTCGTAAGTCTTCAAACTCCAGAAACTTTTATAATTCATCCCAAAATCGTGCAAAATCTTATTCTCCGTGACACTAAAAACTCTTTCTTCCGTTGAAAGTGCAATAATCTTACTGGTTCCTCTTCCTCCCTCACGTCCTTTCTGGCATTTTGATTCTTCCTCTTTCCCTCCTCCAGTATCTTCCGAAGACACAGCTTGCCGCTTTAACTTCCGCTAAGCATCAACTCTTCTTCACCAAACCTTTGTTCTAATTACACCTTTAGAACGATTCGGAGCTATTCCTCTTCTACACCTTTAGACGATTCCGGAGCTATCCTCCTCCTACACCGAAAGAGGATCTCCCGGAACTATTCCTCCTTTCTACACCATAGACGATTCCGGAGCTATTACTCCTTCTACACCACTCTTGACGATTCCTGAGCTATTCCTCCTCCTACACCTTAGAATATTTCCGGAGCTATTCCCCCTTCTAGAATTTAGAAGAATCGGGACCTATTCCTCCTTCTCCTCCTCATACTCATTTATGCTAAATTGCTCCTTCTACACCTTAGAGACCATTCCAGAGCTATTCCTCCTTCTACACCTAGACGATTCCGTAGCTATTCCTCCTCTACACCTTAGACGATTCCGGAACTATTCCTCATTCTACCTTAGAAGGGGCAGTGGCTAGTCCTCCTCAGGTGTACTGTTTGACTATTTCCGGAGCTATTCCTCGGAGTACAAGTTAGAGGAGTTCTGGAGCTATTCCTCCTCTCCACCTTAGACGAGTCCGGAGCTATTCCTCCTTTTACACCTTAGACTATCCGAAGCTATTCCTCCTTTTACACCTTAGATGATTCCGGAGCTATTCCTCCTACACTTTACACGATTTTCGGAGCTATTCCTCCTTCTACAACTTAGACGATTCCGGAGCTATTCCTCTTTCTACACCTTAAACGATTCCCGGAGCTATTCCTTCTTCTACACCTTAGACAATTCCGAAGCTATTCCTCTTCTTACACCTTAGAGATTCCTTCCCTTCTACACCTTTAGACGATTCCGGAGCGATTCCTCCTTCTACACCTTAGACGATTCCGAAGCTATTCCTCCTTCTACACCTTAGAAGAGTCCGGAGCTATTCCTCCTTTTACACCTTAGGGACGATCGAGCTATTCCTCCTCTACACCTTAGACTGATTTTCCGGAAGCATATTCCTCGCTTCTACAACCTTTAGACGATTTCCAGAGCTATTCCTCCTTCTACACCTTAAGACGGATTCCGGAGCCTATCCTCCTTCTACACCTTAGTAAGATTCCGGAAACTATCTCTATCTAACCTTAGGCGATTCCCAAAGCTATTTCCTCCTTCAATCTTAGACGATTCCGGAGCTATTCCTCCTTTTACACCTTAGACGATTCTGGAAGCTATTCTTCCTTCTACACCTTAGACGATTTCGTAGCTATTCCTCTTCTACACTAGGACAATTCCGGAGCTATTCCTCCTTTCTACACCTTAGACGATTCCGGAGAGCTATTCCTCCTTTTACACCTTAGACGATTCCAGAGCTATTCCTCCTTTTACACCTTTTACGATTCCGGAGCTATTCCTCCTTCTACACCTTAGACGAGTCCGGAGCTATTCCTCCTTTTACACCTTAGCTATCCGGAGCTATTCCTCCTTTCTACACCTTAGATGATTCGCGGAGCCTTTCCTCCTTCTACACTTCAGACGATTTCGGAGCTATTCCTTTTTCTACATCTTAGACGATTCCGGAGCTATTCCTCCTTCTACACCTTAAGACTATTCCGGAGCTATTCCTCCTTCTACAACTTAGACGATTCCTCCTACAACTTAGACCATTCCGGAGCTATTACTCCTTCTACACCTTAGACGATTTCGAAGCTATTCCTCCTTCTACACCTTAGAAGAGACCGGAGCTATTCCTCCTTTTACACCTTAGACGATTCCGGAGCTATTCCTCCTTCTACACCTTAGACGATTCCGGAGCTATTCCTCCTTCTACACCTTAGACGATTCCGTAGCTATTCCTCCTTCTACACCTTAGACGATTCCGGAGCTATTCCTCCTTCTACACCTTAGACGATTCCGGAGCTATTCCTCCTCCTACACCTTAGACAATTCCAGAGCCATTCCTCCTTCTACACCTTAGACGATTCTGGAGCTATTCCTCCTTCTACACCTTAGACGAGTCCGGAGCTATTCCTCCTTTTACACCTTAGACTATTCCGGAGCTATTCCTCCTTCTACACCTTAGATGACTCCGGAGCTATTCCTCCTTCTACACTTTACACGATTTCGGAGCTATTCCTCCTTCCACACCTTAGACGATTCCGGAGCTATTCCTCTTTCTACACCTTAAACGATTCCGGAGCTATTCCTCCTTCTACACCTTAGACGATTCCGAAGCTATTGTCTTCCTTCTACACCTTAGCGATTCCTCTTCTAACTTTAGACGATTCCGGAGCTATTCCCCCTTCTACACCTTAGACGATTCCGAAGCTATTCCTCCTTCTACACCGTAGAAGAGTCCGGAGCTATTCCTCCTTTTACACCTTAGACGATTCCGGAGCTATTCCTCTTTCTCCACTCTTAACGATTCCGGAGCTATTCCTCCTTCTACACCTTAGACGATTCCGGAGCTATCCTCCTTCTACCACCTTAGACGAGTCCGGAGCTATTCCTCCTTCTACACCTTAGAAGATTCCGAAGCTATTCCTCCTTCTACACCTTAGATGATTCCGGAGCTATTCCTCCTTCTACACCTTAGACGATTCCGGAGCTACTCCTTCTTCTACACCTTAGACGATTCTGGAGCTATTACTCCTTCTACACCTTAGACGATTTCGAAGCTATTCCTCCTTCTACACCTTAGAAGAGTCCGGAGCTATTCCTCCTTCTACACCTTAGACGATTCCGGAGATATTCCTCCTTCTACACCTTAGACGATTCCAGAGCTATTCCTCCTTCTACACCTTTAGACGATTCCGTTAGCTATTCCTCCTTCTTACACCTTTAGACGATTCCGGAGCTTTTCCTCCTTCTACACTCTAGACGATTCCGGAGCTATTCCTCCTCCTTACACCCTTAGACAATTCCAGAGCCATTCCTCCTTCTACGATTTCTGAGCTATTCCTCCTTCTTTTACCACGCCCCCTTCTACACCTTAGACTAGTCCGGAGCTATTCCTCCTTTTACACCTTAGAGACTATTCCGGAGCTATTCCTCCTTCTACACCTAAGAGTCCGGAGCTATTCCTCCTTTCTACCACCTTACACGATTTCGGAAACCTTTGCTTCTAATTCCCCCTTAGACGATTCCGGAGCTATTCCTCTTTCTACACCTTAAACGATTCCGGAGCTATTCCTCCTTCTACACCTTAGACGATTCCGAAGCTATTCCTCCTTCTACACCTTAGACGATTCCTCCTTCTACACCTTAGACGATTCCGGAGCTCTTCCCCCTTCTACACCTTAGACGATTCCGAAGCTATTCCTCCTTCTACACCTTAGACGATTCCGGAGCTATTCCTCCTTCTACACCTTAGACGATTCCGGAGCTATTCCTCCTTTTACACCTTAGACGATTCCGGAGCTATTCCTCCTTCTACACCTTAGACGATTCCGGAGCTATTCCTTCTTCTACACCTTAGACGATTCTGGAGCTATTCCTCCTTCTACACCTTAGACGATTTCGAAGCTATTCCTCCTTCTACACCTTAGACGATTCCGGAGCTATTCCTCCTTCTACACCTTAGACGATTCCGGAGCAACTCCTTCTTCTACACCTTAGACGATTCTGGAGCTATTCTTCCTTCTACACCTTAGACGATTTCGTAGCTATTCCTCCTTCTACACCTAGACAATTCCGGAGCTATTCCTCCTTCTACACCTTAGACGATTCCGGAGCTATTCCTCCTTTTACACCTTAGACGATTCCAGAGCTATTCCTCCTTTTACACCTTTTACGATTCCGGAGCTATTCCTCCTTCTACACCTTAGACGAGTCCGGAGCTATTCCTCCTTTTACACCTTAGACTATTCCGGAGCTATTCCTCCTTCTACACCTTAGATGATTCCGGAGCTTTCCTCCTTCTACACTTCAGACGATTTCGGAGCTATTCCTCTTTCTACAGTCTTTTGATATTTCCGGAGCTATTCCTCCTTCTACACCTTAAGACTATTCCGGAGCTATTCCTCCTTCTACAACTTAGACGATTCCTCCTACAACTTAGACGATTCCGGAGCTATTACTCCTTCTACACCTTAGACGATTTCGAAGCTATTCCTCCTTCTACACCTTAGAAGAGTCCGGAGCTATTCCTCCTTTTACACCTTAGACGATTCCGGAGCTATTCCTCCTTCTACACCTTAGACGAGTCCGGAGCTATTCCTCCTTTTACACCTTAGACGATTCCGTAGCTATTCCTCCTTCTACACCTTAGACGATTTCGGAGCTATTCCTCCTTCTACACCTTAGACGATTTCGGAGCTATTCCTCCTTCTACACCTTAGACGATTCCGGAGCTATTCCTCCTTCTACACCTTAGACGATTTCCGAAGCTATTCCTCCTTCTACACCTTTAGACGATTCCGGAGCATCCTCCTTTTTACCACCTTAGACGGATTCCGAAGCATTCCTCTTCTACACCTCTAGAAAAGTCCGGAGCTATTCCTCCTTCTACACCTTAGACGATTCCGGAGCTATTCCATTTCTACACCTTAGACGAGTCCGGAGCTATTCCTCCTTTTACACCTTAGACTATTCCGGAGCTATTCCTCCTTCTACACCTTGGATGATTCCGGAGCTATTCTTCCTTCTACACTTTAGACGATTTTGGAGCTATTCCTCCTTCTACACCTTAGACGATTCCGGAGCTATTCCTCCTTCTACACCTTAGACGATTCAGGAGCTATTCCTCCTTCTACACCTTAGACGATTCCGGAGCTATTCCTCCTTCTACACCTTAGACGATTCCGAAGTTATTCCTCCTTTTACACCTTAGATGATTCCGGAGCTATTCTTCCTTCTACACCTTAGACGATTCCGGAGCTATTCCTCCTTATACACCTTCTGGAGCTCCAACTCATTTATTTCTAATATAGTAATTTCTTTCAAAGATATTATTTCATGCTTTCTTCTGACCTTTAATTATTAAGTACAGTTTATGGATAACTATATTGTTCAGTACTTTTTAAAAATTAAATAGTACAATGAGTTGAAGAACTTGAGGGGTATGTGATACAGATTTTATTCAGTCAAAACGAACAAGCACTTGTTGATTTTCAGAACGAACATAAGAACATGAAAAGGTTATGTTCCAATGACGTTAACATTGAGTGCACGCATACTCTTGCAGCAAATCTTATAAACAAGGCGAGACAAATAGCATTTCTCTCCCTAACAACAGTCAATGAGAGCAAATTGAAACCTTCGTAGAATTATTAAATTATCCTTACCTTGCAACAAAGAAAATACAAGCAGAGAACTTGACTGTTAGAAAGTGTTATAGAGAATGGAAGTATCTAATTATTGTATAAGAAAATAAAGGAGATATTTTAGCAGATGACATAAAAAATTCCATGAAAGGAGGGAAAAGGAAGAATGTTAACTAAAAACAAAATATTTTTTCGCCCATTTATGTTGATAAATGTTTCAGCACCTTCAGACTGAAGATCTATTAAAAGCTAGGAATGCTTTTTGTGAACTAAAACACTATCGAACAGGAATCCCAAGTCGAAGTCAGATAGTTCACCAGTTTCAGGAATTATTTCTTGTGGTATTCTGTCAGGCGAAGATGAAGAAGCCAATGTTGATAGGCAATGGGACCAACTGTGGCACGGCACGCACACAAGCGCTTGAAAAATGACATTCAATAAAAGACCTTCAACCCAAAAATCCTCTTGAAAAATATAATGCAGAATTATAAGGTATTAAATGTCATAACGAAAATGGAAGAGAAATAAATGTCAACAGTTTCTGAGTCAATCGGTTATTGTCCTAAAATTTTGAAAGATTGTTCTTACACAGTTACAGCTTTGCCTCACACTCGAGTGAGTAGTGCTTACACAGATACAGTTTTGCCACACACTCGTTTGAGTGGTGCTTACACAGTTACAGCTTTGCCTCACACTCGAGTGAGTGTTCATCGCTTATTTTCAGATTTAGAAGTAATAAAATCGAATTTAAGGCCATCATAATAGGAGGATTTGTTTGAAGCAGTTTTATTTTTAAGAAACAACAGTTTTTAATAAAATTATATCACATATGTTCATATAATTTAGAGAAGAATTATTTTAAAAGTTAGGAAGAAAGTAAATTATAATTTATTTATTTTTTATTTGTTTTTTAAATTCAATAAGATATTTCCAAAATAATGGTGTCGCTAACAATCAATCATTTATAACACCATAAAAATTTACAACTTATTCTTAGAGAAATAATGATATCATGTGTAAATGGAGATGAGATTATAACTAAGAACTGAAGTCGGAGCCGGAGCCGGAGCCGGTAAAAGATTTACCTGCCCCGCAGACCTGAATAACACAAATTCTTTTGACCTCTTCTATTGTTTTCCATTATCACTTTACTAATCACTAATTATTTCTTAATTTCATAAGAACAATTGCAGCGCCATTTTCGCTCTTCATTAATTATGTTGTTACTCGTTATAAATTTCCATGCTTATTAAATATGTGGCCTTTTAATTGGGATTTATGATTACATTCATATCTGCACTCGGAACATGCTTACGCATGATGTGGCTTTTTAAGTTTCCTTTCTGATTACATCCATAGCTGCACTCTGAACATTTAAACAATTTTATATTTTCATGATTTAGCAAGTGGATTTTTAGATGTCTTTTATAATTACTTTCATAGCTGCACTCAGAACATTTAAACAATTTTATGTTTTCATGATTTAGCAAGTGAATTTTTAGATCTCTTTTATCATTACATTCATAGCTACACTCAGAACATTTAAATAACTTTATTTTTTTTTTTTTTTTTTTTTTTTAAACTCCTTTATTAAGGGTATATATATTTTCCTTTATGGGATTGTTCGGGATCAAACCTTGATCCTAAGAACAACCCTCATAATTTTCCCTTCTTCGGTGTCTCATCGATACCCCAGCACAGTTCTTAGTATGCTTAAACTCTTCTTGATTACTGTCATACTCAGTTCCAGTGTGGATACCTTTACCGGGAGTCTCTCGAGATGTTTTTCTAGGCTCTTTTTTATTGTTCCCGAAGCACCCACAATCACTGGAACTATTTCAATTATATCTATATTCCACAATCTCCTTAGTTCGTATTTTAGCCTTTGGTATTTCATTTCTTTTTCAATTTCGTAGGCCGAGACTCTTCCATCCCACGGGACTCCGACCTCTATAATCAAGCATTTATTTTCAGTCTTGTTATAGATGACTATATCTGGTTTGTTATGAGTGACTTGTGCGTCGGTTGGTATGTTGTAATCATATAGTATTAAGACTCTGTGTTGTTTTCCTCTATATTGTTTGGGTTATGTTCCCAGTGGTTAACTGTATTTACTTCTATTTCAAATTTTCTGCATAATCTATAGTGGATCAGTCTGCAAATGTTGTTGTGTCTTTCTGTGTATGTGCCCTTCTGCAGCAAAAACTTACACTCAGATAGTATGTGACATACTGATTCCGACCCTCCACTGCACATTCTGCATTTGTCCGTTATGTTTTGCCCTTCTATGTGTTTTTTGAACCAGTTAGTCCTGAGGGCCTGATCTTGGGCTGCTAGGATGGTTCTTTCATCTTCACTTTTTAGCCATCCTTTTATCATTACTTCATTTGATTTGTACGTGTCAATGAAGGCTTCATCCAGTATGTTTTTATGGTGTTTGGCAAATGTGTGATTTTTCCATTGTTCTAGATTTGCTTCTTCTCTCTTCTCTTTGTATGTCATCTTAGCATTCTTTATTTCTCTCTCCAAACTTTCATGTTCTGCCTTTCCATCAAATCTCACACTCTTAGATAACACATTTTTTTTATAATTGATGTTGTAGAAGGTTTCAAGTTTCATGTTCATGCACCCATCCAATGAATCTTCCATCATTGCCCTTCAAATATTTTCCAATTCCTATTATTTCAGATTTGTATATTATATCTATTGTAGGTACTCCCATTCCTCCCTTTTTTCTTGATACATGTATCCGTGGTACACATTGGTTTTTATAGGTCATCTTATGTGTGTGCAGCATTTTTCTGGTCATAACATCCAGCTTGTTTAAGTCTTCCTGCATCCAGTCGATGATTCCAAAACCATATGAGAGTACCGGGATCGCCAAGGTGTTAATGGCTTGCATCTTGTTTCTGGGGTTCAATTCTGTTTTTAAGATTAATTTTAATCTTCTATATTCCTTTTTTATTTTTCCCTTCATTATGTTGTTTTCTATTTTTCTGACTCTTCTATTCCGAGATATTTATACTTGCGTTCTTGTTCTAACTCTTTAATTATATCTCCTTCAATTTCTATGTTCTCACTTTCTATTCTTCTGCCTTTCTTGAGTAGCACAAACGCACATTTGTCAAGCCCAAATTCCATGCATATGTCATTAGAAAACCTTTTTACGATTTCTATTTGTTTAATGGTTTCTTCTCTATTTGACGAGTAGAGTTTCAAGTCGTCCATATAGAATAGGTGGGAAATTATTTTGGGTTTCTTCTCGTTTCTCGAATTTATACGATATCCATTCTGCAAACCATTAATTAAAGCACTCAGAGGATTTATGGCGAGCACAAATATTAAGGGGGAGATGGAGTCTCCCTGGAATATTCCTCGTTTAATTTTTACTTCTTCTATTTCCAAAGTTCCTTCTTCATAATGGAGATTTATATTAACTTTCCATATCTTCATTGCATTGTCTATGAATCTTATAATTTCAGGGCTAATTTTATATATTTTTAAAACTTCTCTGATCCAATTGTGAGGGACACTATCGTAGGCCTTTTTATAGTCTATCCATACCATACTTAGGTTTTTCTGGGCCCTCCTCGAATTTTCTGTAATCATTTTGTTGATGAGTAATTGGTCTTTAGTTCCATAACTATTTTTACAACATCCTTTTTTGTTCTTGCTTATGATGTTATTGTTATCCAAATGTTCTTGGATCCTTTTTGCCAACACTCCCGTAAATACCTTATATAAGGTTGGCAGACACGTGATGGGTCTATACTTTTCTGGTCTCTGGGTTTCTTCGCTTTTTGGGATCAGCACAGTTTCTCCAGTTGTTAACCACTGAGGAATCTCTTCTCTTCCATTTATAATTCTATTATAACAGGCGGTAAGCGGTTCCAATAGTGTTCTTATTTCCTTAAGCCATACATTTTGAACTCTATCTGGTCCAGGTGTTTTCCAGTTGCTACTCTTTTTAATTACATCTTCAATCTCTTTTTTTGTAATTGCAACATGTTCCATTTGTTCGATATTAGTTGTTTCTTGGCTATTCTTTATTTGCTCTAGCCATTCTGCTTGATTATTAAACATTCTTTCATCTTCATAGATTCCTTTCCAGAATCTATCCACTTCCTCTTTGGGAGGAGGGTTTGACACTTTTATGGAATCATTTCGTAGTTCTCTATAGAACCTTCCCTGATCCTCTTTAAACATTTGATTTTGTTTTTCTCTTTATCTCTCTTATCATACCTTTTAATCTTATTAGCCTTTGCTATTATTAACATCTTTCTACTTGCAATGGCTTGAGTTATTTGGTTACTCTGCACTGTGTTTTCTCTCCTTAATATATTTTTTACTCTTCTTATAGTTTGTTCTGATGTTACCACACCACGTCGGTAAGCATCTACTATCGATACCTCTTGTCTTAGTTTACTTACTTCCTGTTGTAGTCTATATTTCCACGGTGGTATCTTTTCTTTGTTCTTGCTTTTTTTTCCTGCTTTCTTGGTTTTGAATACTTTAGCTTTCATAAAGTCCGCTACTGCCCTGGCAACTGAATAATATAATCTATTAACCTCAGTCAAACTACAATTGTCTGGGATAATTCTTGGTAGTACTTTATCTGCTATCCTAGTATATTTCTCCATTTGGAACCAGTTTCCGATTTTTTTTATTTTGCATCTGCCCTGTATTCCCTTTATGCGGTCTTCATCTCTGTATTTTGCTATTTTTATCAGCATTTCCTCCTCTGAGCAAGATTCTTCGTTTCCTGTTTGGACATTCATTATTTCATTCATCAGTTCCCTTTCTCTGTCTGGTTCCAGTTCTTCTGTTGTATTATCCATTATATTTTCCATCTCTTCTACATCCGAATTTTCTGGATCGGTTTCCATTTCATTCTCCTCATTTCCCTCTTTTACTTCCAAAATGTCACTACCAACTATTTCCTCTTCTATTATTGTTGTTTGGTCCTTGTCTAGATTTTCTCTTTGATACAGGTCCTTTATATCAATCAGTATTTCCATTTCTTTCTCTTTATCCACTTGTGTTACAGTCTCTTGTTTGTTTTTATTTGTTCTCTCTTTTTTCTTTGTTTGTTTTGTTTTGTTTTCTTTTACCGCTGCGCACTCTTTGGTTCGTTTTTCTTTTATATTTTTTACTAATTCCAAAGTCATTTCCATTTTATTCTCTACTATGTTTTGGGCTTTCATTTTTATATTTCGATGCACATGCATATGTCTTTCTAAGTGATATTTCCGATTACATTCATAGCTGCACTCAGCACATTTAAATAATTTTATATTTTCATGTTTTAGCAAGTGAATTTTTAGGTATTCTTTGTTATTACATTCATAGCTGCACTCAGAACATTTAAACAATTTTATATTTTCATGATTTAGCAGGTGGATTTTTAGATTCCTTTTATCATTACATTCATAGCTGCACTCAGAACATTTAAACAATTTCACATTTCCATGCTTAAGAATGTGTATCTTTAAATTGTGTTTAACGTTACATTCATAGTTACACTCAGAACATTTAAATAGTTTTGTAGTTTTGTGTTTTAACATGTGATTTCTTAAATTACTTTTCCAGTTAGATTCATAACTGCAAAGGTCACATTTAAACCTTCTTTTACAGCTTAACATCAAATGACTTTTCAAATCATCTATGCTTTCAGCATATTACGGCAACTGTGCTGTAATACAAGATTTAAGAGGTGAGCTAAACAATGTGTGAAAAGGGCATTGGTACGAATTTGTGCTTGAACTCCATTCAATTCAGATGACCATAACAAGCAATCATAGTTAGATAAAGATATATTATATATATTTATATACTTATACGCCTTAGCTATCCCGATCCTATGAGTTTGTAATACAAATATAGATTCTTAGCGTAAATGTACTAAATATTAGGTTCTTAATAATTTAATAAAGTCCTCAACTAACACCTTGATGCGCTCCTGTTTTCCCCAACCTCAAAAAAACCAAAGAAATGTCTGCTCTTTTATGAATCCATTTTCATCAACGAATCTGTAAAAAACTGAACATTGTTCGTTTTCGTGTCTGTTGATAATAATCTTGTGTTTCTTGTGAAGCTACGTTTCTTAATGACTTTTATAACCTTTTTGTATTTATATTCCCTTTAATTTTCACTTGCAATGCTAAATTAAATAATATCCATTTTGAATTGTCTTTGATAAACCAGTAAAACCCCCCAATTTTTTTTTTTTCCCATATGATGATTTCAAATTTCTCAAGATATTACTGTCACGTCTACTATGATTTATAAATCAAACATTATTTGTTAGTTTCCTTGGTATTGAGAACTTGACACTCTGTACTATATATATAATGACCACGAAATTAGCATATAAGTCTCATTTGTTTATTTATACCTTAAAAAGCAAGTTATTATATATCTAGTCAAAACGTATGTAAATATTCTACTATTTTTTTTCACTTGGCATTTACTCACTTTTATTTCTTATATGCACTGTTCATTTATAATTGCTCCCAAAATAGTCATATTTTGCTTACGTAACTGTTGAACGCCAATCTATTTTGAATATGTTCTTTAGAACCCCCCTATGCCTTTCCAAGCTTCTTGATAAGTTTTTCAAATCTCGAAATCCTTCATCAACACCAAACAGTCTTTTTTATGCACTTATAACAACAAGGCCAGCAATTAGAACAACTACCTTTCCCACATCTCCAGTACAAACAACATCTCACTCTTGAATACCTACACTTCTCATAACTTATACATTTTGTATCTTTACTTATTTTAATTAGATATTTTATTTTGAGGTTAGTTATGCAGATTTTAAAGGAGTTTTTTTTACTTCTTCACTACGTCTGGCCAACGGAATGGTTAATTAAGAAACCACTATGTCATTTTATTCTCAGTATTCATATTTTATCAAATTTGCACAAACATTAAAACAACACCGACACACCACAACCTTAGTTTTATTAATCTCTGAGTAAATTCCCTACGTCATTACTCGAGTCATTATAGTTATCAGATAAAATGAATACATGATGCCAATTAGTAATATTATATTGGTCACAAAAATATAATCAGTATAATAATATATTAATTAAGTTATTAAATCTTTCTATAACTCTCTCTCTCTCATATAATATAATTAATTATATTATAATATTTAATATATTTATATATATATTATATATATAATATTATTATATTAGTAATTATATTATAATATATATTATATCATTAATATATTATATTATATATATAATATATATATATATATATAATTAATATTATATATATATATATATATATTATATAAGTTTATTTATTTAATTTATAATAAAATAAATATTATTTATTTTATTTTGTTTCATATATTTAATTTGATTGACTAAGCAGCAATAACTGAACTTATATAGTAATTATTGAAGTTACAGCCGTTATTGCAGTAGCAGTTATTATAATTATTATCTATCGCTATAGTGAAAGGTCCTTTGGAAAAATCTCATCACATGAGACAAAACAAGAGTAAATTCTTTTACGTGCCATGACTACTCCAATATATCATGTATTTTTCTAGTAGGCATCAAATCGAGAATGCCTCCATTCAATTTGAATTTCATAAAGGATAGAAAATTATGTTTCGGAAGTAATAGAATTAATTTTAATGAAAAATAAGCGTCCTGATATTTAAAACATTTAATACATTTATTTAATAAGAAGATTAAAAGTTATTTGAAATAAAAGAAATGATTTTTTTACTATATATACATTTACGTTTCTTTTATATTTTTTTATCTTTTTATTATATTTATGAGGAGGCCCGGCCTTCTGTGCTTCCTCTGTAAAGCCCTACCGCTACTGATTATTATATTAATCATATATATTAATATATATTATATAATAATATATTATATATTAATTATATATAAATATTATTTCAAATATACAATTTAATTCTATAATAACATATTATATTTTTTTAGAAGATTTATAATATAGATGATAATATATATATAATATATTATATATATATATATATATAATATATATATATATATAATATATATATATACTATATATATAAATATATATATATATTAATAATTAATTAATTTATATAATATTCATATTATCAAAAGTATTAATTTATCATTACAAAAGTATATAATTGATATACTTAACAAAAATAGCAATAATAATAAAAATGACAGCAAGCATTGTAATAAACAATGATAATAACAATAATAGCGATAAATAATAATAATAATAATAATAATAATAACAATTTTATTGCAACTGGGTTTTTAAATTGAACTGACTGTGTATTATTTAAACAAATACTGTAACATGAATTTCATTTTAAAGGATTTCTGGATGTTAACGAGACACAATATAAGAACCTCCGTTAGAGACTTCAATGTATTCTAAATCATTATACTCTAGTAACTCCAACACGGCTGGTTTGATTCTCAAAATTCCGTTTCTCGAATGAAGGCCTCATCCAGTGATAATTTTTATTGTTGTGAAATTATTGCTTATTGGCCATTTGAAGAATTTTAGTGCTATATTTGTCGCTTCATTGACTGTCAGGTGGTGAAGATCAATTGTAGGTATCCCATTTTCGTTGTATATATTTCTCCGTAGTCATCAGGGTTGGTGATTTTTTGATTTTTTTTAAAAAAATCATAAAAATCAAAAAATCAATGATTTTTTTTCATTTTTTGATTTGGATATTTCAGCACAAATTTTCATTTATTTTTTAATGTATCCCTGCAAAAGCTCGTAATTCTTGCTATCATTTACTTCTTCATATGCATTTATAATAAATGCTGATACATTTTATTGTTTTTAGATAGATTATTGACATATCTCTTTAAGAATAACATTGTTGATTTATATAATTAGTTTTTCTGAAGCTGAATGATAAAAAATAAATGGCCGCCATGCGGCCATCAAGTTTTCCCATGCTGGCCCAGCTTTCATGACAATTTAAAAAGTTATAGTCAAGCATAATATTTTATTATTGTTAACTTCATTATATTTATTATAAATTAAATTATAATTTATTATTTAGTATTATGATTATTATTATTATTTAATTATATTTTAATTTATATTTAAGTTGTTATATTGTTGATAATGATTATTATATTTATATATAATATATTATATATTATTATATATTTAATTATAATTATTTATATAATATTTTATATTGGAATATAACGATACTATGTTATAAAATAAGTTATATTTCATATTGCTACTAACCAATATTACAATATAATATATATATTAATATTATATATTTATTTGATTATTATCGTCCCACAGAGACATGTATTATTAGATTCACGATTGTGCTAACTTCCACGATTAAATTGTAGTTATTTGATCACCCTGGATAATATTTTATAATTCTGAAATTTATCTAATTTTATTTATTCTTTATGAAATAATATTTGAAACTTACATTTGGGATGGTGCTTATTATGTTAGATGAAATTACTTACTCATTAATTCATCATAATTAAATCTAAGAAATATTATTAATTAGAAAAAAAATTCTCTGCCTAAAAAATCAAAAATCAAAAATAAATGAATTTTTTGATCTTTGATTTTTGATTCTGCATTGATTGCATGGCTTTATAGATATTATTTTTGATAAAATAGTAAAATAGTCACCTCATTTTTTTAATATATTAGTAATGTACGGAAATTATGCAGTAAATATTATTTGTTTTATTAGAGTTTAAATTAAAAAATCTATTATAAGCTTGTGCATAATATATGATATTCTCTAATTTTATTTATCTTTTACATTGTGTTATTTATTTGCAAAACAAATTTTTGCTATTAATCAACTAACGAAGCATTCGTTTTTATCACAGAAGAGTTAAAATATACTAGTGATAAATTTAATTTTGGACGAAAAAAAAAATTGTATGTCTATAATGAATAGGTTTTATACTATTAATGAAGAATTAAAGTTTGTTTTTTTTATGATCTTGTGTTTTTCTTTCATTTTTTTTAGAACAATTATAATTTTAATTATGATTTTGACTTAAAATTAGTAAATAATCCTAATTATTAACCCAATTAATAAGTTTAGTAATGTATAATTTTTATTTGTTTAAATTAGGTTATTTTAAAATTAATTTATACTGTATAATAATCTGAGTAATCTAATTTATTATTTCTTTATCGAAATGTTTTGAAACTACATTGATAAATTTGCTATTATATAGATGAAATATACTTATCATTAATCAGTTTGATAACTCCAAATAATTATTAATTTGAGAAAAAAAAATTGAAAAAAATTGAAAAGAAAAATCAAAAATTAATGATTTTTTGATTTCTTTGATTTTTTTACGCACAAATTGCCTTTTTATTATTATTTTGATAAAATTAGTAAATAATCCTAATTTATTACCTAATTAATAATAAGTTAGTAAGTAATATTTATTATTTAGTTTAATTAAGTTATCTAAATTATATATATATACTGATATAATATCTGAGTAATCTATTTTATTTATTCCTTTTTTGAAAATGATTTGAAACTACATCGATGAATTTGCTTATTATATAGACGAAATATACTTATCATTAATCAGGTGATAACTAGTAATAATTATTAATTTAGAAAAAAAAATTTGCCTAAAAAAATCAAAAAAATCATGATTTTTTCATAAAAAAAATCAATTGATTTACAACTGATTAATCAATTTTGATACATAAGAGCTGAGAGTAAATCATGTGTTCTGTTTACAATTATATGCATTAATAAAAAGATTTTTTTATCTCAGCCAACTAATTGAGGAAGGCACTTGAAGTGCATTCTCACTGAGGAAGAAACCTATTAAAGATCTGACAAAGGTTCTTCTTTCTCATTTATTCTCCAGTTAAGGAATGGTTGTATTAAGGCTCTCGTTCTGAGTCTAATTAGGTAATGCTCAATAAACGGTATTACTCTTTCATGCTGTATTCTTTCTGCAAAAGATAGTTTTCTTGCAAACCAGTACCATATAGAGAGTACAAAGGTAATAATTCTCCCAAGCCAGTATCGTATACCGAAAATTCTTTCAATGCACCGTACAGATATGAAAATCAAAATAGCATTAAGCAATAGAAGACTCAAACCCATGACAGTTTCTGAAATGAAGAAAAGAAGGGAAATTAAGGTAAGTCAAAAGAATTCGAATTATTATTATTTTTTTTAATCAACATGATTGTCATATTCAGTATCTCAAGTCATGACAATTTAGTGACAATAGTAATTGTAATCAACTCTCTACCCCCTCTTACCTTCCAAATAACCTTTTTATACTATTTATCAAATATGCATTTATTTAATCAGACAGACACGAATATCATATATATATATTATTATATAAATTTAACCTACTCTTTCAAAAGCCTTTTTCGTGAATTGTGTCAATGACTTTAGAAAAGAGATATTTCGAATAAAAAGTTGCATACATGTAACTTACCAATTTTCATCCATTGTCAATAATATCAAAAGTTTTTATGACCACATGTTTTCAGCTACATCGATACCTAAAATTTTGATATATTTATAGGGGAAGGAAAATTAATTATCTGTGAGCTACACTTCGAAAAGTTCACATTACGTGATTTATCTCCCGGGCACAGATAGAACACATCCCATATCACAATAAGAAGTATGGAATATTAATAATAGTCATAAAAATAATAATAATAATAATAATAATAATATAATAAATAATAATAATAATAATAATAAATTAATAATAATATATAATGTGGCACGAGATGTCAAAAATGTTGCACAAAAATTCGAATTCTTTCAAATGCCAGAGAATAAGACAAAACAACTATTACGACCATGAAAACGGCCAAGCGAATATTGCAAGTTTTGAGAGGCGTACCTAAGAAAGTTTCTGCCATCTTTGCCCTCTTATTTATGAACTCACACAACTACAATCTACTAGAACGACAACCCAAAAATATATATATATTTAATACAAATTTAATTAATTTTTAATAACTCCCCCTATATCAGGCGTTTAGCTGACTTCGACTCTCCGGACTCTCTATGATAAAATTATATAGTAAGACTCTACGAGTTCCACGACTCTCAATACTTTATTATAACGCTCACGAATTCTAGTGATAATTAATCCCAAATATTGCTGTAGGCGATATTAGATATATATATAATTTAAATAATATTAAAAAGAAAAAAATATATTTATCCATTCTTCAATAAAATATTATATATATCCCTTAAGTGTTTTATTAATTTATTTACCTTGCTTTCTTCTCAGATATTAATTATATTATGTACTATATAGTATATAAGTATATATATAATATATATAAGTGTAATTTTATTTATTTATATTCTTTATCTTATAATTATATTATTCTTCTTTTATCTTCAAAATTGCTATATACATAGTATATAGTCTTACGATATGTTAATTGAATATATAATTATAGTCTTTATATTGCTTTCAAATTGACTTAATGATTATATATAATTAATATCTACTCTGTGTAGAAATCGTCAAACATTCCTCTCTCTTTAAAATCAACCCGCATGTGGAGACGTCATGTCCACATGGCACTACGATCTTGAAAAGCCTTAAGGACAAAAGGGTGTTGATGTGTAGCGTCCGTCAATAGAGAAAGAAAATATTCCAACACTTATCAGTTGAGGTACAATCGTGTCACAAAAACACTACTAATATTCTCTTTATTACTTCACACTTTAATACTATAATAATATAATAATAATAAATAATAGGTAATAATTATAATTAATTGAATTAATCGATTATTTAAATAATAAGATAATATAATAATTAGTTTAATAATGAATAAAAGCAAAACAATAACAAAACACAACAACAATCAACAACAATAATAATTAATAATATTAAATAGAATAATTAAATAATATAGTCAATTCAGAAAAAATTTAAACTGTATATTCACTAAAATTATTATGTATGCGATCTCGTGACTTAACCTAGATTATTCAGTAAAAGAAAATGTAAAAGATTTTAACAATCAAATTTTAAAAAAATTCTTAATATTCTTAAGGACCTGAAAAAGGCTGCTGGGGTTGAGAACGCGATCGTCTGTAAGTTTGTGATTCTTGGCGTATACATCAGCCATTAGCACAATTATCTTCACCAACAGGGAAGCTTATAAGTGTATATACGCTCTTATATATATATATATATATAGTTTTATATATAATTTATGTTTAACTTATTATTAATGAACCGTCAACACAAGTAGTTATTACCCTTTTTATAGCTATATCTCTTTAATAGCAACGGATTAAATAGCTGTTTGTTTTTGGTTGTTTTTTGTTATTTTTACATTTGCGATTCAGAGTTATTTTAAACAATATAAATGATAAATGCGTACGATTAATTTCTAATATACATATTTTTAATTTTTCTCGCTGACCTGAAACTGAGTTTAGATTTCATTTTACGTCCCGTTTTCATTATTTGTTATTCTTTATAAAAGATATATATCTTATTATATTATATATATATATATACTTTATTACATAATAAAGATAAATTATATATATATATATATAATAGTATTATATATAATCTAATAATACAAAAGATTTAGATGTGCATCGACTACCGACGATTAAAAGCGTGTTAATCCATGTTAATATAACTGTATTTTTTGTCTTACATTTTTTCGTAACTTTTAGCTGACTTTACGTTATTCCTATCACCACACAGTCTAAACACACTATATATTAACGAGTTACATTTGTAAAGTTAACGTAACGAGTTAAAATTTTTACCCTACATCCGTATCGAAAACTGTTGCCTTATAAATTTAATAAATAGTTTATAAATTAATTTATTATAAACCTAATTTGGTAATAAATTTTTTAAGATCAAATATCACAATAAAACTGATGGAAAGGAATAACTTTTTTTCTAAAATTTCCTCTAAATGCTCCTCTCAATTGGCTCCTCAAATAACTAATCGTTTAATCTATACTTCGGTTATATATATCACTCTTTAGTTAATTTTATACCAAGGGTTTATACCATAAACTAAGCAAGATGTTTGAGGAAGTATGTGCTTATTTTCCGTAAGCTGTGAGACACGACCTACCTCTGAATTCTTTATAACTATAATCATTCACCGAAATTAGTTCCTATATTCAGTACTAGCATTCAAAATTTCTACGCTTTCTTGTGACACTGTTGCCAACCTATTCGAAAAAAGGAAGCCACTCTGATCCTTCTAACCTATCAAACCCATCATAGCTCTCACTCGATTTCTATCTAACTCTTATTTGATATCCACTTATCTTTCTCTGATTTTTCTTTCAATCTTCTTAGACCATATGGAATCTCATTCTCTTCTTTCGAATTGCCATGTTAAGGCTTTTGTGAGTTCAAGGTTTTTTTTTTTTAATACTAGGTCTACTCTAATACTTTCCTATTTAATATCAACTACCGTATTGGGGCAAGTCTCGTATGGCGTACTTTTCCGATCTTAGGAACACGGTCAGACTTTAGCGTGACAGTTGATGGAGTCGACTTTGAATTTATATTGCGTCAAAAGCATATTGATCCTGTGGTGTATGGCACTCATAAATTAACTCTCAATGCGCCAGAGCATTTCCCTTCTATAACGTGTGTTGATTTTCACCTACCTTTACTCTCTCCTTTAATAATAGCTTTACCTTTCAATAAAAATATTATTGATCAAATCTTAAAAATTAAATCTGCTAAAAACAATCGCTTTCGAACTAAAGTTATGCATTAAAATATTATTTTATGCCAAATAGAGTGAGGTATGCCAAAAATATTTTGCAAAAATAAAATTTTTGACAAAAAAAAATCAAAAGAGAAATAAAAAATATTATATTTATTAAAAAATTTATGCGAAAATTTTTTTTTTTGCAAAAAATTTGAAAAAGAAATAGTAAAAATTGTTTCGACCAAAAATAGGTAATCGGAGAAAATTGGTTTTGACAAAAATATGCGAAATTTTTGGGAAAAAATGATGCTTAGAAAATTTAATCCACCCTAAACCAGCTTAAGCGATAATTTTAAACAAAATAACAAATATTAAAATATGTTATGAGTTTTCGTAAAATTATAATTTGAAGAATTCGCAAAATATTTAAAAAAAAAATTTTTTTAGGTCATTATACGCAGATTCCAATTTTTGCCATCAGCCAGTCAAAATACATATTTTAGATATCGCCTTGCCTGTGCCTGTGCACGCTCTCAATCCGTCTAACAATATGAATAAAATAACTGACAAACCTTCAGACCAAAACATAGCTCTGTTGCTTTTGAGCTAATTTACATAAATATTCGAAAAAGTTCAAATAATAATGTATAATAAGAGCAGAAAAAACTACCAGCACGCACGCATGTTTTCACTAGAAGGTTTCACCACAAGAAATATTCACCATCAGGCATTATCATGATATTCACCATAGACAAAGTCTATTCACCACAGATTTAATGTTTTTACATACATAATTCATAGAAAATAAGTAAAAATAGGATAATAATAATACTTTTAATAATAATAATAATACTAACTTAAATAAAAAACAAATAACATGCTAATAATATAAAATAATTACTAATAATAATTAATAATAAAATACCTTGTAGGCTCGAATGACTAGAGTATGGATCTGGCAAAGTGGCATGGATGGAAAGAATGACTGCAGTATTCAGTCAGGTATTTTTTAATCCTCTGAAAACTAAAAAATTTAGAAATAGTATACTGAAGGATTTCACTCTCAGGAAAGCAATAATTTGGCCTAACTCACAAAACTGTTATCATCTGATTTTGATGTATTAAAATTTCTTTAAAAAACTTTTATAATTATAATACTGTGAAAGAGAGATAGTAGCTATCGGTAATATAATAAATGACTGCTATTGCAATTCTGATAATCTTTTAGTAATAGATTGACTTGATAGCTTGAGTCATAAATAAAAATTATGTAATAAAATCATGTAACTTATAATTATCTAGTAAAACTTCCTCTCACAACTTATCTCAAATATCAAAATATTAAACTAGCCTATGGAGTGAGATAAGGCTCAAATTCAGATATATAGTGAAAAAATTTTTTATATACAAATACTAAATATTTGAGTACAACTAAACATAATAGATCATATAAAATTTATAACTTGAATTATAAAAATAGGACTAGTTTGATTATTTATATGTCGAAATATATATTTGATCTTAGATTAATTGTACTAGAAAGTGCATACTCCAATTTTAATGTATAAATAAAAACATTTGTTTAAGTCATTCATCTGCGTTTACTTTAAAGTGACGTATGTAAATAAGTCCCATTATATTTGCGCAATCTTACATTCTTAAGAGATAAAAATATCTTCTTAGTTTAATAAATAATTATATACGCGAATATGTCTAAAGACTGATATTCATTTAGTTTATATAATATTAATATGTTTATGGAAAACTGAATTACAAAAATTAAAAGGAAAAAGAAAAAAGCAGAACGTTCAAATCTGAATGATTGCAAATTTACCTTACACTGTATATAATATATAATTATGCCAAGCAGAAAATATGATCATAAATAATCAATTGTAAGAAATATGAACTCGACGGAAGATCTTTTATTAAAATTTAACTTTAAAATATAGACAAATTTTATATTTCGGTATTTTTATTTGTATTTTATAATACAACTTCAGGCAAATAAGAGAAGTAATATGATTTAATAACTTAAAAAAACAACCAGATCTCACCTTGTTATTCAATGTAGTTTCCCTCTAAAGATCCGTTATAAGTGCATTTTTAATTCCAAAATTGCTTCAGGATGATTATTTGGCTATTTAGAAAAGATTATTAGATCGGCTGTATTTTTGTGTTTATCGTGCATTATTCATGGTATTATTTTAGGTAGTTCCAATATTTGTAACTCGTTGACACAGTCATGTTCTCTTGCAACTAAAGTTGTTTTGGTGAGAGTTTCAGCTACCTAATAGTGGACCTCGCTTCTGTATTTAGTTGTAGGTCAGCGCTATGATACCTACCGTACTCTCTCTTAGTCCTATGCAAGATAGTTCATTTTATTTTGATTACGACAATCACAAGGAAAGCAAGCCTTCGCCTCGTGGAATAAATTATCAAAAGTTAAACAAAGCTGCTTCCATCATCTATCGAATTATTTTTGTTGGAGACCAAATATTTCATTCTATTATACTTTTGGTCCCAATTTTGATAAGAATGAGAGTATGAAATTTTGCTAATGCGGGTATAAATTCAATGTCGTGTCTTAAATTTTAAATAGTCGTGGATAGTTTATTTGTAATAATAAATTATCTATATACATAATTATTAAAATATAATTAAATAAATTATATTTTAATTATATAAGTTAATATAATATAATATATTAATTATAACCTAAAATAATTCTTAAAATTTATAAGCTATATTTTTATCTGAATATCCTAGGTATCATGGGACTTTTTTCATTATAAAAAGTAATATTTTTTTTTCTTTTGTATGATTAATTTATGACAAAAATATTTAGATATATTTTATAATACTTTATAGGAAAAACTTTTTTTGTACAGGGTCGAGTTCAATAAGCGCAAAAGGCTTTAATTAATCTTATTAATGTACGTTTCCAGTTTACTTGACCCACTTATTCTATTGCTCAGGCGCGAATGTTGTGCTTATACTTCTTTCTATAGGTATACCGACAGCGGCAGTGCTCTGATGATATACTTAGTCCCACACTAACGTCCTCGTACCAACCTATCAACTTATAATTTTCAGAAGCCCTTCGTTTAAACACGAGGTATGCTAGTAGTCGTGCTGCGCATGAGTTTTGTGTAGATATTGGTAACTCCAGGCTAAGTTGCTGCGGTGTTTCCTTCTTCCTGCCACTCCGTGTCTGTGGAACTTTAATTCATGAGAAGGGTGAATCAGGCTTAAGCTGTACAATGTCAGATGTAAGTAGTCTCAAACGCTATGCTTCTATGTTCTATCTTTTAGATACAATACAATTATGCTCAGCATGAAAAGAGGATTCAATAGGAATGAGTGATTCTTCATTCATTTGAGTCAGGCCGAAATTAAATGAATAGGAGGTAAAGATGATGATCGTGATAAAACATTTAAAGAAAAAAATACGTTTTTTTTGAGAGCTTTATAACGTAACGATTTAAGTCGCTATATCGGTTGCCGACCTAATTCAATTTTTTACTGCCTATATTCCCGCTTTAATTGACTGTACTACGGAGCCAGTCTGTTTTCAATTTTTTTGTTCATTCTAAATACTCATAATAAGTATAAGAATTACCACGCTTAACTATTCTCATTAACAGCTTGGCCTCACAAACTACTCTGTATAATCTCTTCACTACTGGGATCACTAAGTTTGTTATAATATATATATATATACATAATATCTTTACAAACTAAATTATTACAAGAAATTACACAATAAATTGTCTTACGTAAGTTATCTGCAACTATATAGGTTAAACACTTTTAGTATTCTTGCTTAATTTAAATAATTAACTCCTACTAATAATAATATCTTATATATATATGCGTCATAATTATGATTTATGTATAGATCTAGTTACTTGTATTATTATCTATATCAGTATGGGAGTCGAAAAATACTCGGTGCTCATACTTGACTTCCCAACTCCAGAATCTAGTTTGTAGAAAACAACCCTGGCATCTTCTTCCTCCTTGCTCCCGCGTCCCGACTATCCCAATGGAAAAATAGTGACGAGCGTGAAATTTTTTCAAAAATTATGAACTTTTTTTTACTTATATATCTATTTCCATATATGTTGTAGTATTGCTAAATAAACATTGTAGAATAAACTAAAATGCAATTATGACTCAGAAAATTTTCTCAATAATTTCGTGATCGCTATATCATTGATTAATGTGCTTTATGTACACTTTTAGAACTTATACAGATTATATTTCACGGTAGCCTCATGTACGCACAACGTTATTCTAAACTTAATTGACAATTATACATATATTTTTCCTTTTACTATATTATAATTTTTATAAATGGTTATGATCGCAAGTTAATCGTATAATATAATTTCAATAAATATAATAATAAAAACTAATATCTTATAAGAGAAAAGTCGTTATACCCGAAGAAAATAATTAACTCAAATGCATAATAATGTAAGAGAATAATATACTAATACTATAATAATCAATTAATTAAGTATAATAATAAAATAATCAATATATTAAAACTTATAAATTTATTTATTTATATTCCTATTTCAATTTGTCAGAAATAAAACATATTTTGGCTTCATAATAATTTTTTTTAATTTCCCGGTAATCTGACATTTTTATTACATATAATAATATAATAAGTGAAATAATAAGATATAAAGAAATACTAATATTATGCATAACATAGTATATGGAAATCTTATTAATAATAATGTATCTATTGTATACATTATTAATATAATATATATTTACGTAATTTAATAATATCTATTATTTTATCTTACTCGAATCTTTAGATTGTAATTATTTCTATTCTACTCATAAGTGTATTGTATTTTATCTTTATTTTATTTATATAAATTGTTATGACTGCATGAACGATGTCGTGAGATGATGTGACAAGGTAGATTATTGTATTATTTTATTTTTCTATTATTATATGTAGTGGTCTCATAATGATAATATATAGTAACATGTTATCTCGGATGAGTTTTTTCATAACGATAAAACTAATATTATAATATATATATAAGTTATAATCCGATTATTACTAAACTATGTTTTAAGATGAAAACGAACAAATTTGCTTTATACCGGGAATCTAAGTAAGTTGCGCTATATATAAATATAGTAGACTATAATAATATATTATATATAGCTAATATAATTTATAACTTTACTACGAGATGAAATCATATATATAAAGAGCGCGCACAAATATCTCTAATTTCTACCTCTAGTTTATTCTCTCATTTATCTTTCTTTTTAAACCCATCATTTTACATAATTGCAGCTAAGCTCGTGTCAGAAATAGCATGTCACCTTTAGCGCTTGAAAATATTATTAAGTGATCCAATTTTAAGTTACCGCATAGAGAATAGTAGCAAATAAAGAAGACGATAAAAACTGAATATATTATTATTTATCTCTCAGAATAACTATGAACTCTTTACTCAAAAGTATCAGGCGTAAAATATCTCTTTTAATAGCTATAATCACTTGCGTTTAAAGAGTGTGTGTTAGATAGAAATGTAAAATATAAATATAAGAACCAAAATATATATAGAAAAAAATTAATAGAGTTTATGAATTAACTTGTATATAACGTAACTCATGGATTACGTAGCTAAAGCAAGAAGCTCTCTTTGTAGACGAATCTATTATATCTGTTCTACTTCCATCATATTAAAAAATATTTTTTGACTCTATTAATATTATCTTTGTTTGTTTCTCTGACGCAAGATACTAGAGTGTCTATCGCACAATTAAGATATGGAATATCGAACCGTTATATTCGCTCATATATAGCCTTTCAGAGCTCGAGTTTAGCATTGTTCTGTGTGTGTAAGTTCTCTCATCTCTCTGCTTGAGAGTATTGCTACTGCTGGTAGGGATATATAATTCCCTCTCTCCTCTCCCCTCTGCCAGAGTAGAGATGTCTCGAGCGACAATACCCGCAGCTCGCATAAGCTAGCCGTGGGGTATGCGGTGTCGCGGGTTCCTCCGCCCATGTCGCGCGCGTACGGGGATATGAGTAGCAGAACGCTGCCTCCTCTCCCCCTTCCCTCACGTTACTGCGTTCGGAGCCCCAAAATAAATTATATACCGCCTTCGGGTCCATATATATTGTCTAGTTTCTTCTACCATTGCGGTAGCGTAGTTATTGGAGATATAGGAAAAAAAAATGCGGTATTATTTACCAGCTATACCCTAATAATATAAATAATATAAATTACTATTTTCCATATACTAATAATTTCTAATTCGCTGATTTCTACAATATTATAATTTTATCATTTTTACTTGTACCTATCTTAGTTTATTCTAGATATTATCATGCGGTAGTAAATACTTCTTTAGTTTATGAATATCTCTATATTATCATATATAATATATTATATTATATATATATATAATTAATTATATTAATATATTAATTAATATATATATATATATATATATATATATATATATTATATTAATATATTTATATATATAATTTTATATATATATATTATATTTATATATATATATATAATATATATAAGTATAATATATATTTATATATATATATATATATATATATTAATTTTATATTAATATTATATATAATATATTTATATATATTAATATATATATATTATATATATTAATATAATATATATATAATATATATATATATTAATATAATATATAATATATTAAATATATGTATTATATATATATATATATATATATTATATATATATATTATATATATATATATATATTAATATATATATATATAACTATAATATATACATATATAAATATTAATATTATATATATATATATATAATTCATAGCTTGAGTAAACACTTGTACTGATATCTAAACAAATCATAGAGTCTCATTTTGCTCTAACATATACTACAGATATTACCACTTATGCTATATACTTTATAACATTAATTTATTGTATTATATATTCGAAAATTTGTGATATTAAATTATTATATATTTTTATCAATCTGTAATTAATATATTTATTATAAATTATTTACTTACCATCACTTAACTGGTTTAGTGTTATGTGATAGTATATAAGATATATATTATTCTAGTACCGTGTCTTAACATAACTACACAAAAAAATTAAATATATATATAGTAAATAATAATATTCACTATAGCTGAATCCGAAAATATTTTTAAAATATTTCACTGGAACTCTCTCAACATAAGTGCAAGCAAGAGTCATAAAAATCCTTTAAAATGAAATAGCAAGTTTTTCATATTCTTTATTATATAGCTATTGCAACATATTATATCTTATAATTGGTATTGTGAGACTATCTATAATTTTAATAAATCAGTTGATGTTAGCATCTTACTTTTGATACTTAAATTGTTACGATTATTTAAGCATCGCTCTAGCTGATTTAATATTATTTTATCCTTAAAGCACATAATACTACATAGTAGATCAAGTTACACATTTATATATTATATATAACCAGTATTATAACTACTTATTATCTTTTATATAACCTGATTTAAAAATAATAACAATCTTAATAATCAGACTACAGCAAATTTTCAAACAAGAAACTAAATATGTACATTATTAAATTACATAAATTCAATATTAATTTCCTCATTTTTGTTATATATATATATATTATATATATATATATTATATTTCATAAAGATGCTGTCCATAGTCTTAAAAGTGAATTATAACTTTTACTATTAAATTTTAGTTTATATAATATATAACACTTGTCCTAGTATGAACCATCTATTTAAAATATTTTGTAAGAGGATGAACTTATGAAATGTTTATGGATTTGCATTTCCTGAATTTAAAAATTGTGAAAAAAGTTTCTTTATATCAAAATTGGTTATTTAGAAAGATCATAGATGAGTTTCAGCGTTCTCTTAATTATACCTCTCGAACATCCTTCAGATCTCGTCGTGAACTCCAATACTTTTGGAGAAATTCAGTACTCCCGACTCTCGACTCCGACTCCTTACCCCTAAAAACGCTCGACTCCCGTAACTCTCACGACTCGATCATCCCCATCCCTTTAGATATATATATATAACGTATATATATATATATATATATTATATAAATATATATCATATATTTAATATATATATATATATATATATATACTATATATATATATATATATATATAGTTATATAATATATATAATTATATTGTTATTATATATATATATTTAATATTATATATATATATATTAATAATATAATATAAATATATTACTAAAAAAGTATTATTAACATTGATTAATAATAATACCTTAACAAAATCATGGTGAGACATAGAACAATCAAATAATGCATGCAAGAGCACTTATTTAATAATACAAAAATATATATTTAATAAAATCATAAAAATAAATAAATAATAATTAACATTTATTAATAAATACAAGAATAATATAATTGAAAAATACTAAATATTTAGTATAATAATAATGCAAAAAATATTTTAATTGTAATTAATTGTAGTAATTATTGCAATGAAAAGTCTGAGATGCACTATTACTATTTTATAAAGAATTTGAATAATTTGCTATTTTTAAGAAAAATAAGAAACTTGGACTAAACTTATTTAGAAGAACAGAATTTTAGTATTTCTAGTAACTCCAAAAAGGGCTAAGCATCTAGATTCTTGAATCTCGTTTCTATCGAGAAGGTCCTTCGTATCCAGTGATTATCTTTTATAATTATCTTTTGTAAATTATTTAAATATCCCCAAGGATAAATATTTAATGTTATATTGTCGCTTTCATTGTACTATCAGATCGTGAAGTATACAATGCTAGGTATATCCCATTTATCGTAGTATATATAATATATATATTATTATTCTCCGCTGTATACATTAGTTAATTCTTCAATCCATCCCGTGAACAGAGGCAAAAAGGTTCAGCATACAAAACATATAAATAAAATAATCTTTTTGCATAAGTCGTATATACAAGTACCATTGGAAATCAATTCATAGTTAGTTTAATTTGTATCGCTCTAATCTCTTCATTAAGGATATCTTGCTAAGACTTTCAATGATGTCTATACTTACTTTTCAAGGTTGTGATCAATAAACGGATGAGATCATACCGTTCATTATTTGGAAAAACCTAGATACTTTCTTGAGCAAACAAGTTAACAACATATAAAGTGTATAAATTACTTAAAAAGCATAAGTACTAATTCCAAGCATATTCCAAAGTGTGAGTTGTATTAGTCATAATAAATTTCTACAAACCTTGAGTCACTTTACTCAGATCTTCATATTAATAGGAGAGCGTCATTTAATGAACACCTTATAGTGAGGAAAAAACAACCCTCCTCACAAACTCATACAGCTTACAGATTTAGTTTCCTTAACGATATAGGAAAGAGTGAATGAAATATTAAGGTACTGTGTTGCTGATATATACAAGCAAAACATACGTAAGGTAAGTCCAAAGAATTGGGAGATTTTTAATTCTTTGAATTCAAGAATGAGTTTTCTATAAGATCTCATTCTGCTCTAAGTGTCTTCATATTGATTAATTTATGCCAAATATAGCCGTTATCCCTCTCCCAAAAACCTTTTGTTTTACCAATGCATTTATAGCTTTTTGAGAGCCGAAATTCAGTAAGTGTGTGTTACTCCTGTACTCTTTTCTTGTAGTCTCCGAACATTCATTTTTTCGAACTCTCTTGTCTTCTATGGGTCTTTAGAAAAGAGACATTCAAAAACAAATTGAGTGTCGACCCTCCTTGCCATAACAATTCTCGTATGGATAAAATCTGTCATCATGCATGCAGCTTGTCATAATAAAAAAAATGGTTTTAGGCCTTATGTTTTTTCACAGCAACAATACGATACCAATATTTGGGTGTTAATGTTTTATACCATACTCATTATATATACTTTCCACAGTATCATCATATATTGTGCCTATAATAATTATGATTATATTAATTATATAGAATGAATATATAATAATAATATAATAATAATAATAATAATAATAATAATAAATAGATTACTATAATAATTAATAAATTAGTTCCATTCATCATAAGTGAAATTCATAATATATTGAGAGGATTAATAATTGAAAATAATAATCTTTTACCTATAATAAATTTTAAGTAATTTAAGAATCGTCGAAATAAATCTACCAGGTCCGTATCGCTTTCAATATATACGTCTTATAAAAATTATACTTTACAATTTTTCTATATAATTAAAAAAAAAACAAAAAGAAAATAAAAAAAAATAAAAAAACTCTTGACTTGGTGTATATCTCTCCCAGTCTGTTTTCACCAGCATACTACTAATTCAGTTATGGATGAATTCCATAATAAGCTCTCATCAAGATTGTTTGCTCTATTACATCCAGTTCTAAGGCAAATCGCGAATACACCTCATTTTTAACAATTTGATTTTTCCACATAACTTAGACTATCTTTTCATCTGATGATGTGCGAGCTATACGCTCGAGTTTCGAATCAGACGTATTTAAGTGGATAATTTCTTGTTTCGTGTTTATCATCCTTGGAATCCAATTAGTGCTGTTCTTTTATTTCAATATCAAATTTTATTGTATTATCACAATTCCTATGTAACCATATTATTCCATATGATCATTTACTAATCAATTTAATGAACATATTGACAAATCTATTATAGTCTTAGCTTTACTAATTCATTTTCCATTGTGTCTGTGCAGCCAGCATCACTTACATGCTGGTCCGTATTTTGCATACTAATGGTGCGATCACGTTCTGAATAACTTATGGGCGTAGCAAACCTCATCCGATTAGAGATATCACATCATACCTATTCAGGGATGACACAGCATATATCTTCTGTACATCTGTCTGGACTTTACTTTAACAGCTGCATCGAGAAGAACAACATTAATACCTTTGTCAAGCAGGTCGGGGTGTCGGTATCTTGCCATGTCACTTTAATATGCGAGTTCTGATAGTAAGATGGAAGAACAAGCAAATATTGGTGGAGTCGGAGTACTGCTCTTCAAATGAGAGTCGTGCCCAATCTCTGTCTCGGCTGTTCGAAGAGCTCTGATTCGCATCATTATGTCTAAAGAAGCAATTGCATAAACTGAGTCGGATTTAGGTTCAACTGTTTCAGTGAGCAAAACCTTGTGAAATTCTGCTTACGAGTCGCTGTCGAATGGTTAAAGGATCTCTCTTTC
>JABUQX010119321.1:20000-27500 GCA_015478945.1 Trachelipus rathkii | reverse complement strand
AAGTAGTCGGGCAATATCTCTGATATTTCTTTTCGTATCGATCTCTTTACCTAATAAACTTCTAAATAATAACACTTCAGCAATTAGATTGCAAGTAATGTCACTGGGGTATTTGCTTATGAGGATGTTTACTTTTTCTGAAATTTCCTCCTCAGTCAGTTTTGTTAAGCTTTTTGGTTCCAAAAATGAAAAGTTTTCTGCAACCGTTCGTAAACTAACGAATCTATTTTTGATCTGATTAATTGCAATATCCAGTGATGTATTGAATATATTTATTTCAAAAGCTTTCAAAGGATTGTCTATTCTGTAGTCCGATGCTATTTCATCAAAATAACGCTTCACAGTTCGTCTGCGTTTCTGTTTTAGTTCACATGAAATATTCCATGTAAGTGCCAATTGCTTTGCTTCAAGGAAGAATTCGGAGAAGTTTCTCCTCAAATGTTGTAATTCTTCATTGGCGTGACTCAGGAAGAAACATGCTTTATGAAGATCAACTGACTTATTTTGTACACTTTCAGAAGCTCTGCTAATGTTTTCAAGAATTTTGTTTTGTAGGGTGATCATTAGTATAAACTGAAAGGAGTCCAGATGTTTCCTAATGACGAGGGCCTGTTCTACTTCCTGTTTATTGTGACTAGACAGTATAATTTTCGTTAGGCACTTCATTGCACATTGAAAGTTTTTTCAATGCCAAAAGGCAATCATTTCGTGATGCCCATCTTGTTGGACACAACTTTTTGATAATCTTTTTCCTTGCTAGTTCTCCTTCTAGTGTTTTGTTGAGAGCTTGCCAACGGGGTAAACTTCCGCTAAAGAAAACATACGTTTGCTGAACAATATCATAAAATTGACTAACCTCGGTAATGTTAGAGACTGAATCATTCAGCACAAGATTCAGGTTATGTGCTGCACAATGTACGTACTCAGCTGTAGGAACTATATTTTTAATTCTTTTCTGTAGTCCAGTGTACTGTCTACTCATATTAGACGCGCCATCGTAGCCTTGTCCTCGACATTTTTGAATATCAATTCCCTTTTCCTTCAAATATAACAATATTGAATTCTCAAACGTTTCACTTGTTTGATCACTGACTTCTACGAAACCCAGAAACGACTCGTGTATCTGCAGAGAATTTTCACCGGGATTTTTTTCTGTCAGTGTTGTATATCTAATCACGATACTCAACTGATCTCTTTTGGAGATATCTTGTGTGGTGTCTAGAATTAATGAATAATACGGAGCTGAGGTTATTCTGAATAATAATGTTTTCCTAACTGAACATGCAAGTAAACGAATCATGTCATTTTGTATTTCATGATGTAAATACTTGTTTCTACTTTTCTCATTTGCCGAGTGAGCTCTAAGTAAAGAGTCATATCGAGAGAGTAGATCAACAATATTCAAAAAGTTTCCAGACTCGGGACCAATTGATTCTGTATTTTCTCTATGACCACGAAATGGTAATGAACACATTGCCAGTGTTCTCACCACATCGATAATGCGGGTAAAAATTTCTTTCCACTTCCGATGTTCCTCCGAGAGTTGATCAACGATAGTTTTATTTTTCTTCCACATACCATAAGTCATAAAGGCGTGTAAATGTGATTTGCTACATTCATGTTTTTTAATTTTCTTACTAAGCCCCTGCCAATCACGAATGCCTATACGCCAACTTCTTGATTCAGGGCATTCATTGAACAGCCAACAAGGCTCACAATAAACAGCATCTAATTTGGGAGAATAACAAAGCCAATATCTTTCGATTTTTTGGCCAGTTATAGTTGCATATGAATAATATTCAGCACTGAATGATCTTTTTGAAATTATATCCTTAGGAAAGGGACCTAAAGGGCGGCATGGTTCACCGGCTAAAATTTTTTCTCTGGCTTCCTTAGAAAGAGGCATAGGAAAAAATCCAATGTCATTTTGGAATTTATTTTTATATGAAATCTTAGCCACGGTAGAGTTTTCGATAACGCATCTATCAACGTCATTGTTAACGTCGGTTTCACATTCTTTTGATCTATCCTTTACCTCTTGTGTACTTCTAATTTCAATAAGGTTCACAGAGCTCGATGTAGAAGCAATACAATCAATATTTAACTCGGATGCAGGATTTTTGAAAAATGAATCAATCTTTGGAAGTTTTGTTACATTTTCAACTGTCTGATTTTTCTTAAAATTTTAAAAGAAATTGTTTAATATGCGATTGAATTTTTTGCATTTGAAGTATAGCAGCATATATGTATAATAACATACATATATATATATATATATATATATATATATGTATAACAACTGCTACATATTCCGGTACCTATTATGTCATATTCATATACGACTATTCTGAAAAGATATCTTATTTTATTTTAAAAGAAATTGTTTAATATGCGATTGAATGATTTTTTTTGGTGGAACAGCTGACTATTGTTTATTAACAAATGAGAAGAAATTAATTTTTCCGTTTGGTTTCACAGTTGGACTCCGTAAGGGGCCCCTCGAACTCCGGGGCCCCCCCGCTCGGCGGGCCCCGCGGGCGCGATCTCTCCCGCTCCACTGTATATATATATATATATATATATATATATATATATATATATATATATATATATATATATATATATATATATATACTGCCTCTAACTATATATACTATATAACTAACTGCTAACTATATATATATATATATATATATATACCATATATATATATATATATTTATATATATATATATATATATATACATATTATACAATAATATATATATATATATATATATATATAACTCTTTATATATATATATATATATAGCAACCTTTATATAATAATAACATATACTATATATATATATATATATATATATATATATATAATTCACTCTTTCTAACTTTTAAAATAATTTCTCTTTGAAAAGGCAAGACCATATGTAATATAAATTTATTCAAAACAATTGTTCTTAAAAATAAAACCATCAATAAAATCCTCCTTTAACGATGTCCTTAGATCCGATTTTATTATTTTTAAAGCAGAAAATAAGCTCTCAACATTCACTTGAATAGGAAGCAAAGCTGTAATTGTGCAAGCGGCATCTTGCAAAATTTTAGGATATCAATTGATTGCCTCTTTAACTGCTAACTTTGATTTCCGGTCGATTTTCATTATTCCATCTAATGACTTATGGAATTCTACATTTTATTTTTCTAGAAGATATTTAGGTTGAATGTCTTTTACTAGTAGATTGTCTTTTAGTTTTTTCAATCGCTTTCTGCGTATCAATTTTCCTTCTACAGCAAATTGGCAGGCTTTGCTCATCTTCTCTATGTTGCAAAGTGTTGCGGGGACCTGAACTGCCAGTTCACTCCGGGTTTTCCGAGCAGTTCCTGACATTTTCAGTATACTAAGATGGGTTCACAAAAGAACACTCCCTGGCTTTCGAGATATAAGATCTTCCAGTTCAGGAAAGATTCTGAACAAAAGATTGTCGACAATAATATTTTATTTTCAGTTAACATTCTTTCCCTTCTTTTCATGGAATTTAGATTTGCTAAAATCCGTTCTCTATAAAAAAAAATTTCCTGCAGTCAAGTCTTCTGATTGAATATTTTTTGTTGTAAAGTATGGGTGTTTTAATAATTCTTCGAGGGTTTCGATTTGTTCCCACTGACTGTCGGAGAGAGAAAGTTCAGAAGTACCGGCAGCCATCATACTACTACTATAATCTTTTAGTTGCAGAAGCCTTTAGAGCATAAGACATGTACTTCCCCATCTTGTCTCTTGACCTAAAATTGCCACTTTTGCAGCTTGATTCTTTAGAACTTCCATTAATTTTGGGGTACGTGCTGCTTTTGCTATTTGTCTCGCCCTGCTTATAAGATTTGCTCTATGAGTATTTTGGAGACCATCACGCACTGCTAACTGTAAAGTATGAACTCCACATCTCATGTGTGCAATGTTAACGTTATCGGAACATAGTCTTTCATAGTTTTATCAAGTTCATTCTGAAAACAACTATTACTTCTTCGTTTTGACATTCAATAAAATCAAAAGCTTCCTATTCCTCACCCTCATTGTCCTTATTTAATTTTTCAATCGTACTGATCATGTTTGATGCGCTATCCGTAACTAAGCTAATTACTTGTCTCTTGTTATTTCGAATTCTTTTAAGATGTCAGTAACAAATTCTTGAATATATTCACTGAAATGTTGAGTATTTTTTTCTTTTACTGCTAACGTTTTAGAAATATTGTTTTTATCTTCGTCCACATATATAAAATTATTGACAAAATAATTTAGCTTTGCCCATGTGTATGTATCCATTTTTAAATGCACAAAGCGTCCCTTTATGCAATTTTAAACTTATTTTTTGTTTTTTTTTTTTTTCTAGAACTATTTTACAAATATTTTCCCAGTCTAAAGGGACTTCCAGTTTCGAAGCCATGTCTCCACACAGTGCTTTAAATCCTGGTCATGCAAAGAAAACTAATGGGTCACTATCTTTAACAACCATTATAATCAATTGTATTTTGAATTTTTCACTTAACATAGACAGAACAAGTTTATGGCAACTGAAAAAGTTTCCACTTTAGTCTGAGTTTTTGAAATTAAAGGTTTATCCTGATTACCTTTAGCTTCACCTTTCTTTTTAACAATTGCAGCAATGTCTGGATGATAGCGTTTTAAATGTTGCATTAATTTAAAGGATCCAATAGATGTATTGTGACCCCATGAGTAACTGGTAGTTAGGTAGACTCTTTTGTGCATGATCGAACTGACTGTTTCCCCATCAACTGTGTTAACTATTTCATATTGACAAATGAAAGTATTTTTATCATCAGAGTGAGTAATATATTCAAATACATGAGGTGTTTTCGATTTTGGTTTAGTTGACATGATTTTTCTAAGGATATTAAACTTAATTAATTAAAGTTATCTATAGAAGTACCGAACCTTTTTATTATTGAATAATAAATATACATAATCAAATTTCTGGAAAAGAGAATATATATATATATATATATATATATATATATATATATATATATATATATATATATATATATATATATATATTTATATAATAATTTAACTTAATAATATATCTACTACTGTAATATATTCATAGCATAATATATATATATGTACCGTACTCGTTTCATTATATAAAATTTATAAAGGATATATGTATGTATAACAATAACAACAGCAGCCATATATATTGCTTCTTTGTGGCATAATAATAATAATATATATGTATATATGTAGCATATGTAATAATATATGCATATGCTCACTGCTACTGTATATATGTATGTAAGTATAGCCAACAACGCCAACCTTGTATATGGTGAGGCCTGTTGGATATAAGGGGTGGATTGATCTCCTCAGTTATTAAGATGTAATAATAATAATATGTATAATAATAATAATATAATAATATATATATATATATATATATATATATATATATATATTAATAATACATATAAATCTTATATATAACAACATATATATATATGTATCTTTCATATATATATATATTTACCATATAAACTCCAACCAGCACTCTTATATGCTCTTTATATTATATAATATATATATAATATATATATATATATAACCAACAACAAATTATAATAATAATATATATATATATATATATATATATGTTTATATACATATATATACATATAGTAATGTGTAGCTGTAATATTAATAATATAAATAGCACCAGCAATATATGTGCCAGCAGCAATAACAACATAACAATAACAATATCTTTATACATATCACTACCTTTGTAACATGTATTTGTATATGTATATATATGTATGTATATATATATATATAACATATATCTATATGTATATAATAATAATATATATATAATAATAACCAATAATAATATAACCTTGCCAACCTTAATAGCAATAATAACATATAATATATATGTATATATATGTATGTAATAATAATAATATATGTAATAATATATATATAATAATAATATATATAATTAACTGTAGTAATAAAATTAATAATTACTTAATTTTGTATTTGCCAGAGGCCAGACGACCTCTTTTGCAGCTCCGACTCCACGGCTCCCGGCTCAGATCTCCCAAAGAATTTCGCCTCCGACAAGGCTCCCGGCTCAGTCCCTCAAAAGTTTCATGCCGGCTCCGGCTCGGGCTCCAGCTACACCGAACAGGCTCCCGGCTCCCGGCTCCCGGCTCCGGCTCCGCTCCGGCTCCGGCTCCGGCTCCGCGCTCCTGCTATTCCTTGGCTTACTGCTCCGCCTGGCCCTGCTTTCCCAAACTAGTTTCAATTAATTTCTCTCTCTGCATATATATATATATATATATATATATATATATATATATATATATATATATATATATATATATATATATATATATATATATATATATATATATATAAAAATTCTCTCTCTCTCTCTCTCTGAATGCATTATTATTATTATCATTCCTAAATTTCCTTCTTTTGAAATTCTTCACAGTCAAATTACAATATCATAACATTAAATTTTTAATTATTATTATTATTATTATTATTATTATTATTATTATTATTATTATTATTATTATTATTATTATTATTATTATTATTATTATTATTATTATTTTTTATTATTATTTTATTATTATTATTATTATTATTATTATTATTATTATTATTATTATTATTATTATTATTATTATTATTATTATTATTATTATTATTATTATTATTATTATTATTATTATTATTATTATTATTATTATTATTATTATTATTATTATCCTTCTTTTTCATACTTCCAAACTCCCCTTACACGTTCGAACTTTTTACTTCGCACATTAAATTAGATCATATTTTTATTTTGCTTTATTGGTTAACTTTGTGCTTTTTGTTTCTGAAATTAGAGCCTTATCAAGGATTAATTTTCTAAATTATTATTATTATTATTATTATTATTATTATTATTATTATTATTATTATTATTATTATTATTATTATTATTATTACTAATATCAATATTATTATTAATGTGTATTATTATTATTATTATTATTATTATTATTATTATTATTATTATTATTATTATTATTATTATTATTATTATTATTATTATTATTATTATTATTGTTATTGTTATTGTTATTGTTATTGTTATTGTTATTGTTATTGTTATTGTTATTGTTATTGTTATTGTTATTGTTATTATTATTGTTATTATTATTATTATTATTATTAATCTTTGTGTGTGTTATTATTATTTTTCTTCTTCTTTTTATTATTATTATTCTTAAGTAATGAGTATTAGTAATAGTAGTAATAATAGTAGTAGTAGTATTAGTATTGAGTATTGGTGATAATTATTATTAATGTAATATTAATATTATTATTATTATTATTATTATTATTATTATTATTATTATTATTATTATTATTATTATTATTATTATTATTATTATTATTATTATTATTATTGTTATTTTTAT
>JABUQX010119320.1:0-25000 GCA_015478945.1 Trachelipus rathkii | reverse complement strand
ATTATATGTTAAATTTCTAGGAATTACTTCGAAATTTGAAGCTTATTCGTTGTTTACTCTACGCTTTTTAGTTTGTCACTTTTGGAAATTTAAGTTACTATCTCGTGTCACTGTCCTGCAATAATCTGCAACCATTGTTGTGCTCCATTGAATGAAATATCTTTGTAATGCTCATCACTTATTGTTTCTTTCTTCGGTGGAAAAAAAATCAGGACACGAATCCAAGAAAATAATTATAAGTTACATGCTACATACTATGCATTTATATGCCTTGACAGGTTTGACACCAATTCCATGTAGATCTTTGCTCTTTACTCCTAAGAAATCTCGTTGCAAACTTACTTGAATACTTCCCACGTAGCCTTTTCCTTGATATGCAGTGCAAGGTCAAATTTACTATTTCTAAGAAGTTCTCGAATTTGAAGACCCATGATAATCTCCTCCTTTATTTTTGCCTCACTTAATGTGTGAAATTTTGAAGTGAGGTACTTGAAAGTTTTATCTGTCTTGTCAATGACTTTGACAAAACTTTTCACTAGTCCCAATTTTATATATAAGGGTGGTAACAATATCTTACTTGACTCAACAAGTGATGGATGTCGAATGTTCTTCGTCACAAGCTCCAACGATGGACAGAATAGTCAGTCTTTCTCGATGTAGTGGGAATCTTTTGCACGACATTTCTATTCACATAAAACAGTAGTACCTTGTGTACCCACCCTGTAAACCCATTACGAAAGCAACAATCTTAAAATCACTACAGATCTGTCACCTATATGGCCAAAATTTATGCATCTCAACAACTACTTTATATTGTCATAGGTTTCTTTCACATATGCGCTGCATAATTCCAGTAATTGATACTTTAATATTTCCATTATTCATCAAAATAACTTTAAGACACGTTTTAGGTGAATCTGTAAAGAACCTCCAGTCACATTGATCAAGTTCGATGTTAAGTGCTGTCATCAAACCATTGATATTGTTCAAGCCAATAGATCACCTTACAAAAAGAAGAATTGACGGTCACGAAATTTGAAAACTTGATAATCAGCTGAGAGGAGATTTCACTACTGTAGTTAAGAGCTTGACAGCTCAGTCTTATTATTGGGGAACTCCAAATCACTGACAGTGTCATATAGTTCACCTGAGTTATGAGATGTGGTTCAGAGGTTGATTCTAAGTCAAAATTTGGGTTATTTGACATTGATGATCCCTGCCTACAATACTTATTCTCTTCCTCATCCTCACTGTCTTCATCATCTTACTTTAGTGGAAACGATTTCGGTGAATCAGGAAAAGGTAGTCCTTCCCCTTGGAATACAGGGCAAGTAGCTGATGGAATGTTTGCCCATTCTGCATTTCCTTCTTGGACAATCCTTTCCAATTGAGGCATCATGCAGAAGTTAAAATGGCTACTATGATCTGATGGTTCTCTTCAGATTATTGGAACAGTAAATACAAGCATTTTCTTTTCCTTTTCAACCACTGGTCTAGATTACCTGCAGAAGTGTTGCAGCATATGTGAGAAACTCACTATTTGTCCTGATCTTTAATCTTCCATCCAAAATATAGGTAATTTAGTTTTATAACTCTACCAGTTATGCTTTTCCTCTGCATACCTATAGCTATATATATATTAGTATTATTAGATATATATATATTATATCGATATATATATATATATCATATATATAGTATATATTATGATATATACTACTTATATATATATATACGCATATACATTAGTATACACTCATAGTATTTTCAAGAAACTAAAAACTTACTGATTTATATATTATTAGCTATATATATATACTATTATAGTACCTACTATAACGTGTTATAGTCAGTTATACTTGTAAGCTAAATGAAAAGCTGCTTATGTTATACGCTATTTATATATACATATATTACTATATCATATATATACTATATAGTACCCATTGCATATAGTTAGGTAGATATACCTAGATATAATCATTAAGTATAGTATACTAATGAACTATGCACTTATATCATATAATAATATATATAGCCTTATATATATATATCACTATTAATAGATCATTCATCGTGTGGGGGGTGACCAGGCCCATCCATCTTCTGTAGAAGGGTGATTTCAGGCCAGCCTCTTAAATATAAAAAAAAATATAAGAAAAATATTTTTTTTTATTTGCTCATTTATAGCCCCACAACCTAGTTACTTACAAGTTTTATTTAGGATTATCTTTAATCTAGAGACGTTTCTGTATATTTTTAAAAAAAATAATAATTAAATCTAGGATAAAATGCCCTTCAATAGAATTTCACTTTTAAAAATGAGGTTTGTTTAAACTTTCATTATAACAGATGAAAAATGTGGATGGACTTTAATTATTTTTTCAGTGTATACACTTGAGTAAGTTAACTTTAAAAACTTGCAAAGTAAATTTTGTTCTCCAACGACTCATACTAGTGGTCTAAATCACAAGGCCTAACTTGGTCTGATTCACCCCTCCGTAAAAATTGATGATGGGTGAATCGGATCCGACCATTGTTTATTCTATTTTTAATATATATATTATTAACATGTTATTACGCATAGCTTAGAGTTAAAATTGAAACAGGTTACTTATATTTAGTAAAAATTTAAAATAAAAAGTGAAATTTATATGAAAATATTGAATCCAAAAAGTGTCAAAATTTGTCCAAGAGGGGTGAATTAAGCCACCACATCTTTATTCTTATGTTTATGTATTTCATGATTGACATTTATATTACTTGATTACTTAATTTTACATTATGATAAATACATTTTATATTAAGTAAAAATTAAAATATAAAATTGAAATTATACAAAAGAGGGATTTTAAACAGGTATGGGCGCGGTAGAAGCGCCGTCGCATGCAGTCTGATGAGCTTATTTAAACTGTTTATAAAACATTATATTGGAAGTACGGCATTATTAGTTTTTGGTATGGCGAACTTACTATATGGCCTTGACTTTCAGAAAAATAAATTCCAAAAAGGTGTCAATGAAGGGGGAAAGTTGGGAGACAAAGTTATACGCTTTAAAGTGGTCGAAAGTAAAAATTTAGGTGATTAGTTATTCAAATATATATATATTATTATATTATATATATATATATATATTATATATGTATATATACTATATATTACTATATATTATATAATATCTATATATATAAGTAACGGTATCTATATGCATACTTTATTTTTAAAAACAAAACTTATTACTTATATATTACTTTATAATATTACTTTTGAAATTTCAAAAACCTAAGGTATCGCCCAACTGAGTCTTAATATGAGTAGCCTAATATATTGAATCAAATTTTTAGCGTTAAAATAAATGATTGATGGTAGTTTTACTTACTGTAATACCAAAATTTAGATGAGGATAAATAAGTTTTGTCCTGTAAGGCCGATGCAATATTAAAATTTTTCAAAGTTTTACACACGTCATAGAGTATACTGGAACTTGTTTTCTATTCTCAAGTCTTCCAATTTTGTCTAAGGTATCTAAAAATCTCTGTTAGCCAATCGTGTATGGCCGAAAGTTGCCTCATTGTACTTTTCTTTTGTTTTTTTTTCTTTTCCTTTATCGTTCAAACGCATGATAAAATGACTATAAGTATATTCATAATTAATAGTCAATATACAATTATTCATAAAAAACTAAACCGCTAACATTTTTTAGAGTTCGTACTACTATAGAACCGTTTCGTGTTTCACTTATAGGTTCATGAATTTTAATTATTTCGATTCTCCAAGTTCAATTGCATGCCCAAAATCGATAGGAAGAGTTTCTTTTCATTGAAATCAAACGAAATGGAAAGTTAACTATTAATTATATTTTTTTAGAACATAAAAAATTCAAAGACTTTTTTTCTCATATAATACTAGCATCATAACGACAAATTGTATATGAATAGTAATAAACTTATTATTATTAGAAACTCGTAAAAAGCCCATACTTAGGTTTCACTTTTAACCAGGCTCAGAAGCAGCTTGATGTTCTTTATATGAGAATTTAGATGTAATTTGGCGTAGAATTATTATTCTAACCAAGTTACTATTTTGTTTAATTGCCTTATTTTAGGATATATACGCGTAATATTAATGATAAAGATTATATATATATATAACTACCTTATCTATATTTAATATATATGCACATAGATATATATATAGTATACCATATACTATACCTTATGTCACCGTATCAGTATACTGTTATATATTAATATACTACATATTCGTATACTACCTACTATATATATATATTATATTATACTTGCTCATCCATATATCAATATATATTGCTATACCTAATTTAAGATAGACGTTATCTCTATAGGTAATGGCTGTACACTTACTAGCTATCTAGTATATATTTATATATATATCATAGTACCATATAGGTCCTATATACGTATCCGATCTGACCTCACGATACTTATACTACTACTAGATATATAAATAATGATATACTTATAATTATATATAGTTATACCTAAGTCTTATTATAGTACTATATATATATTTAATAGCATTATTGCTGAATATGACTACGCTCCTCTCTCTCTCTCGCTTATTAGCATTATTTACTAATACTATCATGCTAAGCTAATGCTAAACGTATAATATTTAACACAACACCACATAAAAATACAAGAAAAACTTTAGGGTTATCGGTATCTCTGACTTGTCATACAGCCATGGGTTAAGCAGATATACATAGGCAAATGAAGTAAATATCATTTTACCAAAAAAATTCATAACAAAATAAAAAAGAACCATATCTTACCTTAAAATGTGTGGGAGATGGATCAAAATTTTGGTTTTTCAGATGAGATCAAAAAAAGTATTAGTATAATACGTAAGTTGTAGAGGTCTTCATGCCAATTTTGAAAAAAAAATCACGGTTCATTAGCAATTACCAAGAAAATTAGTAATGACTAAGAATATAAAAATAAATAGAACAATATTATTTCGGCAACATCTTTAGGGAAAAAGAGACAGCCTTTCTAAGTTTACCGAAAAAAAACCTTGGGCTTTTCTGATCACTGCAGCAGCTAATTACTGATACGGACCACCATTTATACACACTTTAAAAAGGCTTAGGTACTAAAGTTGTCACAAGGGGACTACAGCCCAGCATGGTAATATATCTACTAGAATACAGTGGTTAAAGTGACAGGTACAGTAGGCTGGAAGAATATTTTTATTTCTAAATCATCAGTTACTTATGATTATACTAATACAAAGGGTATTGGAGGGGGAGAGTCATTTTTCTGCGAAATCAAGAAGCAAATTTGATTAGACTTTTTTGATATTTTCTCTAGTGGTTAGAAACTTTTCAGAGCACTACATAATATACTTTGGTGAAAGATAATACATTTTTTATTTAGATAAATGTTTTGTATATCACAAAGCGGTTGGCTCGCTTTATCAGCCAGGCAGTTCCTTTCCAGACTATAACTTTAGCAAATTTTATATTTTTATCATAAAAAAAATGTACTTCAAAACGCAAAGTCTCTGCTCATGCTCAAGCTCTGTATTGCACTATGTACTCTCTGAAACGACATTCATTCAAAACTCATACTTGGAGTATAACATCGATGAAGATTAAATCGATCGTGATTTTTTTTCTACATATTTTAGGTGTTCAAAAAATGTATTTATCTCGACAATAATCGGGAGGCCATATATTTGTTTATTATTCCATCCCACATCCACTAATATAAATTTGCAGACACGGCATATGCGCTACGGAAATACAGTTGTTTTAACGATCATTTTTTGGGTATACTGAACATATTGGCTATTGCTCCTGAGAAAAATTTCAAAATTTGTGGTAAACTAGGTTCGAAAAGGGTTAATCCATGTATGAGATATTAATACTTCTTAGGGAAAAACATTAATTTTTGATCTATATATCCATCAAAAAGGGGTTGATATGTCTTTGCTACATTAAAGAATGTGTTGTGCAATTTATTTAGTTAAATATTAAAAAAAAAAAAATTTACTTCCAGTATAAAAAAAAATTAATAGTATGTTATATATATAACTAATATATATATATATATATATATTATATATATTTATGTATATAATATAAGTATAATATATATATATATTATACTATATCTATATGATATATATAATATATAAGTATTATATATATATACTATACTATATTATATAATATATATATATATATATATATATATATATATTATAGAGACGAGAGTGGTAGGCCAGAGAGAGATAGAGAGGGCCTCTTGGAAACCATTTTGGGAGAAAGAGAGAGAGAGAGAGAAGAGGGAGTGAGAGAAGTTGGTGGAAGAGAGAGATGAGAGAGAGAGAGAGATGAGAGAGAGAGACCCTTATAAGGAAAACCCAATTAATTAAAGTAATAATCATTTGTTTCGATACAATCACGTTAAACTTGAATTAACAGAAATAAGGAAGTCTGTATTACAATTGAGATGCAAAATCCTTCATAATAATAATAATAATCCTTATCGATAATAGTTTATAATAATAATAACTAATATAGATAATAATAATAATAATAATATTAATAATAATAAAAATATAACAATATAATAATAACAAAAAAGATGAAATATTCCTCTATTTCATATTCCTGAAAGTAGTCTCTACCATATAATTCTTCATTAAACCCATGCCTCAGTTATCGCAAATAATATCTAGTTTCGGATTACATATTAATTTGGTGAAGCTCATTTTTTTTATTTCTAAGGCTATGAACATTTGTGTAAAAACATTTGATACTCCAAATTTGTTATTTTTGATTGCTATCATCATATTTTTTAAACCTGTAAAACCAAACACTAGTTTTATTTATCTCTCCCCACTAATTACAGTTTGACCCATTGCTATTGATTCGTTAATCCAGATTTTACGGCCCCCCCCCTCCACGTACCTGTAGTAATCAGCTAAGAGGTTAGGGATACTTGCCATTACCAAGTTAGGATACTTAAGATTATGTTAGGGTCATTAGAACTAGTACCTGTAAGCTTCTATATATACTATATATATATATATATATATATATATTATATATATATAAATATATATTATAATATATATATACTACTATATTATATATATAGTATATATAATTATATATATATATATATATAACCGGTATATATATATATTTATAATATATATATATTACATATACTATATATATATATAATATATATATATCCATATATATTATAATGATATATATGATGATATATATATATATATATAACTATACCAAGAAAGGTAATAACAGAAACCTTTAGGGGGTCTGAAAACACATACTACCCACTCATCTTCATCATGATAAAAAATTTTAGAAAAATTTAAAAAATTGGAAATATTAGAGGTTTTTTAGTTACTTAGGGCTTTTAACAATTTATTTTGGTTCATTTAAAAGAAGAGAGTTAAAAACTGAAAGTTAAAACTAAAAAAAATTTCCAAAAATGTGGCAGATAAAATATTTAGTCATTTTTTATGTGTAAACTAAGAGTTGTTACAAAAAAAAAAAAATGGAAAAAGGATTTTTCTGAAAATATTCAACACCGGCTTTAGTTTAAGAACCAATATACCGTTTACAGTACTTTTGCGATTAAATACTTTTCAGATAATTATATTTAGTTTCTTTTGAAAAATTAAAACTTTTGTAAAGTGGGGGAAAATGAAACGCCCTTGTTGGGGGGAAAAATGAAACACATTATATTTAGCCAAGAAACATATTTTTTATCGTTTAATCCCTAGAATAATTATTATTTACAATACATTTATATATATACAAATCATTTATACTAATGATTTCCCCCCCAAAAAAAAACATTTCCTCAACCACCAATGAAGCGATAGAATAACAGTGATAAAGCTTCCTTGACTGCCGTCCAGCGCATCATAATACCGAACCTGCACTTCGGCACCACTCTGTGCACCAGACATAAATATGATTATGCGCCAGAATTGATACAAAAGTCAGATTACCCAAATTATTCTCAACCCTCCACGATGTTGAGAAGAAAAAAATTCTTTGAAAACAAGCATTACATTTTCAAACTTATTTAACTTCAAAACTTTTTGAGAAAAAAAACTGAACTCATTATAAAGGACTAGCAGGTTTATTTAACTTTCAAAGGAGCCAGCTGCCAGAAGGACATAAGTCTTGATAGAACATATCAACTCATTTTCGAAGCTGGGATGTGGAAAGATATAGGGAAGGGTGTTTTTTATTTTTAAAAACTTCCCAAAAAAAAAGGCATTACTAGTTACAGCATAATGGATTATATATATATATTATATATATATAATATAATATATACTATATATTATATATATATATGTATATATAATATATATATATTATACGTATAACTATATATATATTATAATACATATACTATATATAGTATATATATATATATATTATATATATATATAATATATTATATATACATATTGTATATATAGCTATAGTTATTTATATATATCTATATATATATATTATATATAGTATATATATATATGTATTTAATATATATTATAGATAATAATATATATATATATATATAATATAGTAATATACATATGTATTATATATAGCTATATATTAATTATATATAATATATATATATGATATACTATGTTTATATATATATAATATATATAATATATATAATATTATATATATATTATATTATATTATATATATATACTATATTTATATAGTATATAATATATTTATAATATATATATATATATATAATATATATATATATATATATATATTATAATATATATATATATATATATCATATTATAGTATATATATATATATTATTATATTATATATATTATTAATATATAATATATATATAATATATATTACCTTATATATATATAGTATATGCTGGTGATATATATTTTCCTATACCAATATTTGAGGCGTTTCATTTTCCCCAAGTAGTCATTTTTTCACCTTTTTTTTTTTTTTTTTTTTTTTTTTTTTAAATTTTTTTTACTTGTTTTTTTTTTTTTTTTTTAATATGAAAAGGTTGCATTATGTCTACATTTCTTTGGTCTCTGTATTAATGATATTATGAAAATTTCTGATTATTTGGCCATACATTCAATTTTTGAAAAGCTAAAAAGTGTTTCATATTCCCCCATTTTATCGGTATATTCATATATTATATAGTATATATTATATAGTAGTTTTATATATTATATATATATATTATATATATATATATATATATTATATATATATATATGTAATAATTATATAATATATATATTATATACTATATACTATATATTATATATAGTAATAGTATATTATATATATGTATATAATTATATATAATCATATTATATATTATATATAACTATATTAATATATATTATATATATGATATATATATATATATACTATATATATATATATATATAATACATATAATATATATAATATTATACTATATATATATATATATATAGTTAATTATATATATATATATATACTATACCGTATATTATATATATTATATATAGATTATATAATATATATATAGATATATATATATAATATAGTATATTACTTACTATATATATATATATTATATTTATATATACTGTACTATATATATATATTACTCTATATATATTTATATTTATATATATATATAATACTATATATATGAGTATATAATATATATATAATATACTATATATAATACTATAATGATATTTATATATATTATACTATATATTATATATAATATATATATATATATACTATATTATATGCGCATATATATATATTATATATATATATATATAAATATACACTCTTTTTTTATGACTAGTTTTGACGTAGAGTCTCTCACACTTTCTGAGAGTAGTCAGGAATGTGGCGTAAAGTCAGGGGGGAAAAATTGGTCAGGGAAAGTCAGGGAAACGTTTTAAGAATATGCTGAAAGTCAGGGAAATGCCAAGAAAATCAGGGAAACTTTTAACAAACTTTCTAAATCATATGGAAGATGTCCATGAGACAAGTTTGCATTTTTTGTAATATATGTTTTTCCTTCACTGTTATAATTGTTGAATTAAGAGATGTATTTGAATTAGTGTGACATGAAAAGGATGGCACGAGGATGGAACATTCCATAAGCTGCTCCGATCCTGTTTCTTTCTATTTTTAGTTCCACTTGAGCTAGATGTTACCTATGATTCTTCCTATCTCTGTTCGCTAATGAGGTTGCTTCCAGTTATCCTTTTGATCTTTGAAGGTGATCCGTCAGTAACGCGCCCGGTATGGATGGGAGTACTTAAGACTAGTAGGACTTAAGTCTGTTTATATCTTTTTCTTTGTAGGGATTTATTTGACTTTTGACTGCGTTGTTTTTTTTTTTTTTTTTTTTTTTTTTTTTTTTTTTTTGAGGTTGGACGAAGTTGATTTGGGATTTTTGTGCAGTTGAAGGGATTTTATTTTATTGTTATTTGTTTAAAATGATTAAAACAAAAAATAAACTAAACTCTTAACGACCATGGTTGGACGTCAAACTGAAACCCCACCAGGTTTATCAGTGTGGTTGGGGGTCAATTAAAGGATCCTAGACTTAGCTTCCAAGGCACTATCAGTAAAAGTATGTAAAAAGACTTTCTATATGATGCTACTCTAACATGGAGGGACTGCCAAGCCGAAGTTTCACATTTAAGACGCAGGAAAGTCCTTTGAATCTTTAATCAAACCAGCATGTACCAGATCCATCATTTGAAAAATTTTTTGTTTGACTGTTCTAATATACAATATTATGTGACAAGTCTGGGTGCACTGAAAATTATGCCATTTCATCATATTCTAATAATACTCAATCACCGATTTGTAATAATGACCCGTGAGATAATTATAAAGTGTCTCTATTGTATACTCAGAGATCCAACCTCACAAAATCTTGTAGCTCTTACTCCTAATCAGATATCTTATACTCACTTCTAATCTGTGTCAGTATAAGAGCTAGTTATTTCGCTCTTAACTTACTGATACAGATACTGGTAGAGATAGGTGAGCTGGCTAATCGGATAGCGAATAAATAGCAATGGTGAGCCTTAAATATGGTGAAGTAAATAAAGGTCGGTGTTGTATAAATGGTTTAAATTTAATTGATGGATGTCAATAAAAAAATATGATACAAGAATGTGTCTCGCATAGAATCTACTGTTTGTGTTAGCAGCAAAATGTTTATATGCGCTTAGAATTAAAAAAGAATAGGATACACATTAACGTATTATAATTCCTGTTATACTAGAGAAATAGTAGGATTATTATGGCCCATAAGTGAGGCATTTGGGTCATATCTAGAAATATTATTTATATATGGAGAGACTTACTTAAGGAAATGATGAAGATAGGAGGTCTTATTATATTCACTTTGATTATTAATTATTGGTAAATCGCTATTGTATTTTATATCCATTATTAATTTATTATGAAAATCTGTTTAGCCATAAATTCGTTCCCTTAATTTATTTTTTCTTATAGTTAATTATAGGCAAATAATGATATGAGTCTTACAAATGAAGGATTTATACGTGCGCGTCTTCGCAAGTTGATATACAGAGCATCTTTTATTTCTGTTCTATACTCCCGACTTTGCAGGATTGATTGTAGAAACAGAATAATAAGTATCACCTTTAAATTAAATTGTGGTCTATTTTTCTTTATAGTCTCGTCTCTATCTCTCTCCCTGCTCGCTTCTCTCTTCTGTCTCTTCTTGTCACTCCTCTCTCTGCTGCTCCTCTCTCTCTCTTGCTCTTGCTTATCTTCGTTTCTTTTTCTTCTCTCTTTTTACTAAGTCCTCTTCTCTGGGGTATCAATTCATTGTCTATCGCTTGACATCCTCTGTCCGTCGCGCATACCGCCTACTCTATCTATATCCTAGGATCTGATATATCTCGCATACTGGTAAATATCGATTATTCATTCCTTACGCTTTCAGTAATTGCAAACTACATAGTAGCTAATCATCTAGTAATTGTGCAGTATTATTAAAAGCGAGGGTCACGTACTTATCAGTCCTAATTCGTTGTCAATCTACTTTATATATTTACATTATATATGTATCAATTCATTTAATTTTATTAATATGTGAGTTAAGAATAACTTTATCAATGTACACCGCCCTCCCTTTTTTTAACACCCACTATCTCCTTATGACCTATAAATACACTTTATTTTAATATACCTCAATTCTTCTTCATAATAACGTGCTCCTTCCTAGGAGCTTATATTAGCTCAGCCTCAAACAAGATTGTAAATTAACCCAATTTCATTCGCACTATAATAGGTGAGCCCGGTATACCCTCCCACTCATCTCCATCAATTTTCTAACACCATTTCATGGCCTACTAACCCTCCACACTTTCTAATTTTCATAAAACCCCAATCCATATATAAATTGAATAACAAGGAGAACATGAACACAACTCCTGTGTCTCACTTCCCTAATTAAATTACATATATAACCAAGATCAAATATTATGACATCCAGTTGTATTCATTACACTCACGCCTAACACATCACTTACATACATACTTTTAATTATTCCAATTCGACAGTCCTTATCCATCACAACATCTGCTATCTTGATATCTCACTTGGAACCCCTGTCATAGAGTCAGTTTACCACTTATTATTGCTCTCCTTTCATTACGAACCTCTAGTTTTTGGAATATACTATTGAATCATTGATGCTGGCTCTGTTACAGAAACTCTTTGTCAACTTATCTGAATAGTACAAGATGGATACTCATATCTCTCTCTCTCTCGGGAGTAATGTTATTCATATTCCCATTGTGTCTGAGTTTTCATAGTTTAGCTATTAAATCTTCCCGATAACCCATCGGATACCCTTCATTTTTTATCACACAGTCTAAACTTCTACTTGAAGTCCTATATTACTGTTGTTCATCGTAGTAGTAGTATTCATGACTGCCTTATTATTTCGGTGATGTGTCCTCGTTTACTCCTTTTACAATAATATCTTCTGTTAAATTTTCACATACTTTGCCATCTTCCACATTGTTATTTCCGCCATAAAATGTGAAATAGAATCTGTAACTCACAAAGTTTTTGAAAGATATGGTGCAATCTCATGATTTAAAATACATACTACTGCGAGTAGGATTATAAGTAATCATTTAATTTATGCTCACACATCTGATTTATAGTAAGTAAAGAAATTTTATTGTAAACAACTAAAGAATATAATAATAAAAAAATCTTATCTCTATATCACGATACCGATACTCTATGTCTATCCTAAATAATATATTTAATTATTTTTACTGATCAGATATCTATATACTGAGAGGCATGACACTCTGCAGATTAATTTATTTAGAAGTATAATATATATTTGTACTTATATAAAATATTAATATTTTGACTTAACCTGTTCTGGACTTTATTTATTTCTTAAGTAGTCGTGAATTTCTGGTAGTCCTTCCAACCCTCGTAGCGATATTCTATTACAAAGATTTTATATCTCTAAATATTTATTTCTACAATGGGTATATCTTCTCTTATTCTCATCTCAATAATCTCATATATCATCTGTCATCTTTTCGAGAAAATAAAATTCTCTATACTACCTCAACAGAATTTAGTGATATATAATATAATATAAATAAAATGTTAACATTTTTTTCTTATTGATATATTTGATACTCAGATAAATGGTCATCAACTCTCCCCTCCAATATACCTCTTATATGTTAATAGATAATATTCCTTAGTAATATTAAGATATATAATATAGATATTTTCTAATAACTTTTTATACCATTTTAGTAATAATACTCTAGCTGGTCTGTAGTCTCTTTTGTCTAATTTAGTAAGTCTCTTAAGCCTTTTAATGTTGTGTAGTAAAAATTTATGCTATATATATAAGAGCGTTTTTTTTATCCTTATGACCTATTTATAGTCATTTCGGTTATATCTATATACAATTAGTAGATAGAGGCGGTGTCTCTTTTCTCCCTAAAGATGCTGTTAACATTCGTATTTATCGCTCTCTCTCTCTAATTTAAGTTAGTATTAAACACTGAATAATACTTACAATTTTTTACATATTTTTATAAAAATCCTGTACTTCTTTATTTTTAAGCACTAGTGATGAGAAATTATAAAAGTTGAAACTTGCATAATTTTTCCAGTAGTCATTCTATTTCCCTGTGAGGCACCCTTGTTTGTATACCACTCTCACTAATACAGTTTGCATTACTCATTTCACTTCCCATGTGTGAAAGCCTATATATGTTTCTATGTCGATTTTCCACCTATTTTCGCCAAATCTCAATGTGTGATAGAACCTATTTACTCGATTCTTTTGGTGTGTTATTTCCTCTATGCATATTTGTCGCTTTTCAGTAAAAATGGATAACAAAATTAAAGATGTAATTATTGTGCTTTTATTTTGTAAGGTACCTTTGAGCAAAACTTATGATCTCACACCTGCTGCTATTCAAGTATAAAGAATCACTTTCATAATTCACCCTTAAAAGTTTATGATGTCTTTTTTTTTATATTTTTGTAAAATAAGTTGTATAACTCTTTAATAACTGATTTTTGTATCGATTTACGGATGTCTAGGATATCATCATTCATTTCAAATATTGGATATAATGTTAAGTTGAGCACTCTGTACATTGTTATTCTCATTCCTGCAACATATAGTAATTTATTATATTTTTTCTAGTGACTAATGGCCACCTTAATATTACATGATATTTAGGTTTAATGATGATAAACTACTACCACTTTTTTTTCAATAAGTATTGGTATATATAAACACCAAATGGTGGTTTCTTATGGCAGGTCACACACACTAAAGAACATGTCAGCCAAAGTTGTCAATATTTTGCACATTTTCTTAGCTGTTTCAGTTCATTGTTTGAAAAGATATATTCAATATTTGGTTTGAGGTTAAAATTAAGAAATAAGCAGAGTTGAAAATGCCACAAAATGTTAGCGAATACATAGTACTTACTTTTTTATCCAAAATAAGGTACTTTTGTACTATCCATGTCACAAGTCATTGATAAAAAAAGTAAATTAAAATTTTTGATTAGTTCCAACTGGCGAGAATTTATATTGATGAATATGATTTTAATAAAGTAATAACTTTTATTGTAAAGATATTTTATGAGTAGTAGAAGAAAGTTGTAATGAATGCTCAACTTTTCATTGTTGAATAAGCCTAAGTAAGACATTACCAATTTGCTCAATTGAGATATGCCACCAGTACCAGTGATAGGTACCAGTATGCTTAATGTGTTGCTAATGACAAAATTGAGGTACATTCATAATATGTGTCGTTTTGTACTACAATTTTTGAAGTTTCATGCCAAGACTAAACTTTCTCCAGCTTTCTTTTAATTTCATTGTTTTATATTTTTGTTAAAATGCTTTATTTTATTTATTTTTTTGTCTTTACTAATTTTTTTTTATTATTATTTTTTTTTTATTTTTTTTTTTATTCAATATTTAATTAGTTTTTTCATATTTTAATTTTATTTTTCCGTCCAGAAATACCTTCAAGTCCAGTTTTCAAGTTTACTTCTCAAAGAAAATGCGTTTTATCAAACACTTTTGTTAGTTCTACTACCAATAATAATAGTTGTAATTCTTCCGAATCTGTCCTTTTTAGAAATACTTCTAGTAAGAGATTCATCATTAGGGGCAGTGAGTGTTCTCAACACATTTCAACTTTTTCTTTGAATTAATATAATGTGTATTATTTTTAATTATATGATATATATATATATATTATATAATATATAATTAAAGTACTATATATATACCGATTATATATATACTATAATACGCAACAGTACTATATTATATATATATATATTATATAATATATATATACTATTATATATATGTTATAACTATAATAAATATACGTATATCAAAAATTTAAGAAAAAGATTTTGTTTTAGAAAACGAAATTGCATAAGCTTAGTATGATGTTCTGAAAAAGATATTTACTTTTAAAATAAATACTCTAATTACGATAATATATGTAGCAATACTATTTTATCCTTTTCCGCAATTCGGCTTCACTACGACGCGACGAACTCATCCGTATATACACTTTGACATATATTTAAATACCCCATGATGACGTCGTTTAAAAAACTCCGGAACAAATTATAATTGGCCTCAAATTTTACCCATCTCATATCATAAGTAAATACCAAAATTTATTCATATCTTAGGTATGTTTTGTTCTTAGTTCGAATTATAACAACTTCCAGTAACTGGAACTTCAAGTGCATTCCTATACGTTGATTTGATTTAACCCTCTACGATTCTGGAATAGTGTAAATCTTCCGTTGCCTGGCCTGCCGAGAGGATGCAACCCCGGTTTTCACCTGACATTTTAGAGCCGGTATAGGCCGCCGAAAGGTCCCGGCTTAAAAATGGCCGGGCCACTTGTACCGGAGGCACTAAGTAGGCCCCGCGATTCTGAATATATCGAAATAAAGAGGATGGACAGCCCCCACCGAACCGACTAACATTACAATCTGTCGACGCCGCCGAGAGAGGCAAATGTTCAGGTTAGGGCGCTTGTGATTCATTGGATCAGATTATCAACGAAAGAGTGGGTTTGTAAAAATATAGGCACTCAATCATCTGTTCTCGCAGCATCCATTTAGTTAACATTACAAGTAGGAAGTCTTACGGTAACCTGTATTTATTTAACTGAGGAGGTTAAAAGAATTTTAGAGCGCTCAGAATAGAGAAAGAGAGGGAGTAGGTTTGGTTTAGAAAGCGTGAAGGAGTATGTGATAAGATATGCAAGGGTGATTAGGGAGGCAACCTGTTTAGGAATGAGTGAGTGCAGATCTGATGTAAAAGGGGCCCACTTGTTGTACACAGCGAACCTTAAAACATGGCAAGAACAGATCATAACTGGAGGATGTGGAGAGGGTGAATTAGAGTATGAGAAAATTAAAAAACAAATGCTACGTATATTTGAAGAAAGGAAGAGTGAGAATGAAAGACAAGAGAATAAAAGAGTTGAAAGGGAACAGATGTGGTTATACAGGGAATGTCAGGAAAAGGATCAAAGAAGTACGGGAGCTATAAATAAGAGAGTAAGAGAAAAACGAAAGAGGAGAGACAAAGTTGCAGTTATAAGTGTGGTGCAAGAGGACATCTAAGTTGGCAATGCCAGACAAAGGGAGGGTTGCGATGTTTTAACTGTATGAAAGAAAGTCATTTGACCAGAGATTGTCAAGAACAATTGTTGTGTTTGAAGTGTGGTAGAAAAGGACACGAGGCTAAAATGTGTAAAACAAGAGAGGAGAATATTAAAAAATGCAAGATATGTCATAAGTGGGGGCATGAAGAGGATAAGTGTTGGTGGAATAATAGAGAGAATAGTAGGCAATGAAAGGACAGGATAATAGAAAGTGACAGACAACTGTCATTCTTGTAGGTTATATAAACCAACTCCAAGCAGACTTGTAGTGGGTTTAGAGAATGCAAACCATTTCAATGAGTTAATATCTATAGATATGGGTGAGTAAGAGGTTACGAAGTTTTTGGTAATGATAGATGAGTTAACAGATTATGTGTAGGCTACATGGACAGAGGGAAAGCGACCATCAGAAATTGTAGGTAAGATCATCGATAGATGGATAAGTGTGTTTGGAGCACCAGAAAGGATACTACTATCCAACAATGGAAGAGAATTTCAAAACGAAAATATGGATGAGACTGAAAACGAAAGAGATCAAGAAGGTATGATTGAGGCTATATTAGAAACTGGGAGTAATAGTACGGTAATTGGGAGAGAAAGATTTGAAGAAATATTGAGAAACTTAAGCGAGAATGAGATAAAGGGGATAAAAGAGCAATAATGAACATGTGTGACAACATCATCACTTTAAAGAGCTTTGGTTATACAAGTAAAGTGGAGGGTAGATAATGGAGGTCATATAAGACTACCATTAGTGAAGCGGAAATATAGTACGTGGTTTGGGGGAGAAAAGTGGTGGATATGGAAGAATGAAAAACAAAATGAAATTAAAATAGTGAAGATACATAAACAATTTGGTCACTGTAGCAAGGAAAACTTATTAAAAATGATGGAGAAGGCATATGGACGGGACATCATATATAAGAGAAATAAGAATCAATTAAGACAGTTAATAGAAAGTGACAGACAACTGTCATTCTTGTAGGTTATATAAACCAACTCCAAGCAGACTTGTAGTGGGTTTAGAGAATGCAAACCGTTTCAATGAGTTAATATCTATAGATATGGGTGAGTAAGAGGTTAAGAAGTTTTTGGTAATGATAGATGAGTTAACAGATTATGTGCAGGCTACATGGACAGAGGGAAAGCGACCATCAGAAATTGTAGGTAAGATCATCGATAGATGGATAAGTGTGTTTGGAGCACCAGAAAGGATACTACTATCCAACAATGGAAGAGAATTTCAAAACGAAAATATGGATGAAATGTGTGAGATGTTCAACATCAAATTACTAGCAACCGCAGTGGAGAGTCCATGGAGTAATGGGAAGTGTGAAAGAATGGTAGGTTTACTAAAAGAAAACATCAAAAAAATACAAGAAGACGGTACCAAAGTAGAAACTTGTGTTTGAGGTGGTCAGTGTATGGAAGAAATAATATGCCGAACAAAGGGGGATACTCAGCAAATAACTTAGTATTTGGTTGGCATAGGGGAGGGGCAGTGACTCAATGGGAAACGGATGGTACAGAGGGATGGGAAGAACAATTAGTGATAGAAAATGCAAAATATAGAAGAGCATGGAGAGAAGTGATGAGTCACCAAGCAGAAATGAAAATTAGAAGAGCAATAAATAGCAATATGAGGGAAGGAAATATCGAAGACATAAAGATAGGAGAATGGATAAACTATAAGAGAAAAAACAGTAAAAGATGGAAAGGACCTGGGGAAAGTAATAGGGATAAATGGGAAAACTGTAATAGTGAAGCATGGAGGTTCTATTAGATACACACAGAGTTCATATCAATAGAGTACGAAGAGCATAAAGTGGAGAAAATATAAATGAAAATGAAGAAGAAGACCCAGAATCCGATGAGAAAGAAGAAAAGATGGAGGATAGTGAGAATGAAAATGAAATAGAAGAAGAAAGAAGACAGCAATGGAACGGAGATGGAGATGATGAGTGAAATTTATGGTAGAGCAACAGTAGACGAACAGGAAGAAGAAGGACATATAGATGAACATGAAAAGGATTTGAGTAGACTAAGGAAGGGAGAAAAATGGAAGATGGTTGAAAAGGAAACCAGTCAGGAGAAAAGAGTAGAGCAAGTAAAGCAAATAGCAAAAAATGGAGTCAGTGTTATAATACGAAGGATTTGAATGATTGCATCATAACTTGGATTAATCTAAAAGAAATTGAAAATCATGAACAAATTCAGGATGAAGAGATCCTACTAGTTAACATAAGGGATATAGAGGTAATCCAAGCAAAAGAAAGTGAGATACAGAATTGCAGAATAAATTAAGTAATGGATGAGGTAGAGAGTAAGGGTAAGAAAAGATTAAACACCAGATGGGTCATAACAGAAAAAGAAAAACATGGATCAAAGTATTGTAAGGCCAGACTTGTAGTAATAGGATTTCAAGTGCTGATGGAATATTCAGTCGCGGCGGCTGGCCTTCCTGGAAGCAGTGTGGCCCTCCAAGTAAGGTGGGCCAGGGCAGCAAGTATATATATAAATACGTATCGTGGGGACAACGGGTTTATAAAAAGAAAATTGAACTAATATATTCAGTTTGAATTGCCGGCGTGTCTAAGATTTAAAAATATACATATTTTAAAATTATACATTGAAATTAACAAACATTTAAAAGAAATGAATATGGTTATTTATTAATTTACTGTAACTATCTTCATTTGTGAAGCTCAAAATTTTTTTATTAATTTTCAGCACATTTTAGGAAATTTTAATTTTTTTGGAATCATTGGGTTTTATATTTTTCCCTCAATTGATCTTCATCATCTGGCTGAAAATATTGAAACTTTAAAACTAAGGCATGTATTATTTATTTTTATTTAATAATTAATTAACTAGCACTTTCTTTAAAAAATAAAGATTTAAAAAGTGAGGCAAAAGGTGTTCACAATATATTTCAGAATTATCTATTTGCACAGAAATGTATTTTTGTATTTAGCTATTTCAAAGGCATATATTTTTAGAGTAAATATGTAAAATATGATTTATCCCCGAATTATTCTCTTAATTTTTCAAAAAAAAATTTCATTTTTCTTATATTTAAAAATTAATAATTTGTTTAAATTTAATAATTGATATAATAAATATTTAACTGTATAAATTTAGATTCTACATTTAATTTAATTTTATATGAATTTTCTAATATCTTATAAATTTCTTTTATTTATAATTTAATTAGTTTATTAAATTTTCTCGGTTTTTCATTAAATATAAAATTAATAAATATTTTGATAAATTTCAAAGAAATGTGTAAGGTATGAAGGTCGTCAGAATGACTCCGAACATATATATATAATATAACTTTGAAGATTTAATTGAGATAATGCATATTAGTTGTATGGATAGTGAACCATTTTCCACAATGTATGTGAGCCCTTTTTCCCACAAAAAAATGTTTGTGGACATAAAGTTTAAACTTTTTAGAAATTGTGTAAATTCCCTCAAATTAATATAAATGTACAGTATGAATTAAAGAAGGAAAGACTTTGAAGGTTTAAATTGTTTTCTCATTTCGTGCATTTTTAAGCTAGTGAACCCTTCTTTCCCCAGTGAGATGGTACCTTTTGCATCACAAAAATTTTTTGTGCAACCTATTTTGTAAAGGCAAAAATAAAATATATATATATGCAGTTTCTTTTTCCGAAATGGTTAGCATTGTTTTCGAATGGAATAATTGTTTATTTTTATCCATTTATTTTGTGTAAAAGAATTAAAAATGGAATTTCATGGCAACCTTACATTTTGAAAATAAGCACAACAAATTGACACCTTTTTACCCCACGATGATGGTAAATATATCATCACTTATATATATATATAGATATATACTCATATATATATTGTAGTATATAACGTAATAGATATATATATATATATATAATATTATATATATATAAAATAATATATATATAAGTGTATAATTATAGGATATATAATATATATATATATATATACGGACATATTATAATAATATATATATATTCTATATATATTATAATATATATATATATAGTGGTAGATATATATATATATATATATAGTATATGATATATATAAGTATATAGATTATATATAGAATATATTATTTATATATACCGGAATAAGTGATATATGAATATATATATATAGTGTGTTAGTGAGTACTATATATATAATACCTTATATATAATATATTATACTACTATATTATATTTATATATATATATAGTATACCTCATACTATATATATATATACTGTTTATATATTATATATAGTATAATATATATATATATATATACTACTCTATAATATAAGTATACTTAGCTAATTAGTATATATAGTGCTATCCTAAATATATATACTCGAGATATATCATATATATAGGTATATATATTAATATATATATATGTATAGATATTATATATATGTAGATATATATGTATATATATATACTATATATTATATATATATATTCTATATATATATCATTATATATATATATATATAATATATAATATCTATATATATTACCGGTGTATATATATATATATATGCTTATATATAGAGTTTATATAGGTATATAATTGTGTATATAGTATATATTAGTATATATATAATAATAATATTATATATATATATACTAGTGATTATATATATATATTCGGGCTATTATAAGTATATATATATATATATATATATATATTATATACTAAATTATATATATATAATAATATATATATATATATAATATAATATATAATATAAATTACTATATATTATAGTATTATTTATAGATATAAATATAGTATATATAGATGGATTAAAATAATTATTAATATATATAATAATACATATATAATATCTATATATATATATAAGTGTATTAGTACTAATATACTAGTAATAATAATGAAAGTAAGACAATAACAGAGGGGTAGAATAAGCAAAACATATATAAGTCAGATGAATATAAATAAATAACCCAATATATACCATAAATATAATCAAATAATAGCAGCAGTAAGATAGAAACGGAAGGAAATAGATAAAATAGTAGGATATAAGATACCTCGGATAGTCTAAATAATATTATGGAAGTATAATATAGATTAGGAGCTAATATGTTAAAGTATTGAAACAATAAGTTAGAGACTAGAAGTTATTAGGATAGCTGAGAACTTATAAGTGTAACAAGGAATATTATATCAGATATATAATAAGGGAAGGTAGTAATAAGAAGGCTATATATGTAACGTATAATTACCATAATAAGAGTACGGTGCAGCTATTGGTAGGATAAACCTGCCATAGGGGGAGAATTATAAGTGAGTAATAATAAATATAATAGATACGTAAAAAAATATTTCTCCTCTCTCTATACCTGTATATTATTATATATATTATATATGATTATATTTTTAAATTTATATTATACCACGACAATCGGGAAAGGTTAACGATTTCAGTTTTTCACCGGCCAGTTGCCCATACAAAGTGGAAGGTGCACAGTTATCAGGGTGATACCGCAGTCTGAACCAAGTCAAGATATCCCAGCCATCGGTGGCCATGGCTAAGCTCTGGACTCACAGACCTACTGTGCGGTGAGGCTAATAGAATGTAGCGGTGTCTTATGGTAATAAAGGTGCTACGGCGCTTGATGAATGTGTGTCTTGGTGATGGCATGAGGAGAGTGAGGAGTATTGAGATTAGCTCTATTAATTACCACTACTGCCCGTAACTGTAGATGAATTACAGAAAATCATCTACAAACGGCAATTTTTTCGTGTCCATACCTGGTGACTAAGTCAAACAGACAATCGCCTTTGTCGAGACTCGAACCACGACCCTAAGCGTGCAACGCACCACTCAGCCACTGCGCCACGAGGCGTTTATATATATATATAGTCGTATATAATATTTAGGAATAAGGGTAAAGTACGGAAGAGCATAGTATATATATATGATACTATAATATATGATGAGTACCGAAGTGAATATTAAGCTGACATTACAGGATACCGGAGGGAGGTAGGTAGTGAGCTAAAAGTAATGGTACCTCTAATATATTAGATGTAGTGTAAATAGTATCTGATAGTTACCATAAGGATACTAAGTCATGAGCCCCTGTGTTGTAATATCACAATAACGCTAATAATATAGCTAGTATATAGCTATACGTAGCTAACTATAAGGGAATATGTGTTTAATACAATCATAGCGATATTCTATAAGTTAACGCAAAGGAGGTTTATACGGGTAATGTGCTAAAAAATAATGTGGACACGTATATAATGGAGATAGTATATAAGTAAGTAAAGACTATACCTATAATATATATAGTCGGTAAAGATATTGTAGTATGTATTAAGCTGTGGACATATAGGCATACGGATAATAAACTTACTGGGAACGTATTTATATTATAGTGTTAGTGATATATGGAGTAATAATAAAAACATATACATATAATATATATATATTACTTATATGATAGTATGCATATCAATTCTAGTGATAACCGAGTGTGATTATTAATTATATTTTGACGTACGACGACGTCAAACGTGATAGGTAGAGACAAAAATATAATTAGGATAAATAGTAAAGATATATAGTATTCTACTATCTAAATAAGTATATAATAGGTATTGTTTGAAATAAGTAGTGTATATATATAAGTAGTACTATATATATCCTCAAAACTTTGTTAAACTATCTAAATACTATACTGATTGACTTGTAGTCGGTAGTACGTATATAGATTAATAGAAAGTATAAAATAAATGTGAGACGAAAACCAGAAGACACCAGAAGAGAGGCGATGAAGAGTTTGAAAATTTGGAACAGCTCAGCTAAAGCTTGAGTATCTCAGGATCAGTAGAGAATGAGAAGACTCGTTCTGAACATTGTCGTCGTATGGCCAGATTATTCATAGTTGGAAACAACGAAGGAAAACGTTTAACAAATTAATTAACTTTGCACTATTAAAGAACTTTTGTTGTGAAAGACAAGATCATGTTCGAGCTCGATAGAGTGCAAATGATAGATATTAGTATGTGGAGCTGAGCGAAGAATTAAACGTCTGTTCTTGTTGAGAAGTTATTTTGAAACTATTGTTGAAAAATAATAGTGAGAGAAAATTCATGCAATGTATTGCTGGACCAGATGAGTTTGGAAGCTACATACAAGATTGAATGAAGAAAGTAGAATATCGCAGCAAAGTCGCTCAGTATGAGAGGATGATTCTGTCGACGATAGTTCAGGAAGGAGATGATCAACACCAAAATAACATTCGAGAGATAGACTCGAAGCGGTTATAAGAGCAGCATCCCCAGAAGACTAAGGAAGGAGAGAGAAACCCACAGTTCGTCACTGGTCGTCAGTGAGTGTGAGCTGTTTTCTTTCTTTACTATACTTGCGATCAGAGACTAAATTAGAGGAACACACCCTACCTTAGATTAAGGCTCTGCCTGTGTGAGCTGAGTAGTGGTTAACTGTAGAAAAAAAAAATATATAATATGAAGATGAAGAGCAGTATAGAGACGTAGTATAGAGATAGTAACTATAGAGATATAGAGGATACTAGATAAGATATATATAGTATAGAGATGAATATGAATAGATAGAAAGAGAGTAAGAGATAAGAGAGGAACCTTAACC
>JABUQX010119319.1:17500-50080 GCA_015478945.1 Trachelipus rathkii | reverse complement strand
AATTTTCTATATTATTCTTTATGCATAATCATAACTGAGTAAATAATAAATCAATTACTGAATTTTTTTAAGAAAAACATTTGAAAAAAAATTGAAAAGTTCCGGTAAATACTGGCCGGAACAGGAACTTTTAAAAAATGGACTGGTACATCCTAATATAATATATATATATATATATATATATATATATATATATATATATATATATATATATATATATATATATATATATATATATATATATATATATATATATATATATAATAATATAATAATATATATATATATATATATATATAATATATATATATATTAATGGTACTGAGGGGGCGGTAAGGCTGGGCTTTCTTTTCGACTTATATCATGCTCTTCTACTGCTTTTCTTTTCCGATGCTCGTCACGCACCTTACTCCCATTCTTGGGAAAATAAGGAAGATAAAGAAGAAAGAAGAAATATATATAATATAACATACATATATATATATATATATATATATATATATATATATATATATATATATATATATATATATATATATATATATATATATATATATATATATATATATATATATATATATTTGGACACAGTCTTAAAAAAGGAGTGTAAAAGAGTTTAGATAAGATTGACGGAGACATCATGGGTTATGACGCAGATGATTTGGCATGTTGGAGTGGAGATGGTGAAGGTTGAGGCAAATGGTGCTGTGTTAAGCAGAAAAATTGAGAGAAACTGGATTAAATATGAATGTGGGGAAAACAGAAATAATGATATAGTAAGTAGGGAGGGGAGGAGGAGGGAGGAGTTGATAGTGGAGGTAAGCGGTAGAGAGATTAAAAATGTGGACAGATATAAATACCTAGGTAGCACATTTGGAAGTCAAGGGGGATATGGAAATTACGAGCAGCATTGAGCAGTATGGCAGGACTGTAAGAGCAGTATACCCCATCTTGAAAAGATAAATATATAAACAAAGAGTGAAGAGAGTAATATACGAGGGAGTTTTGACACCAATACTGGTGTATGGGGCGGAAACATGGAGCATGACAGAGAGTAGAATTCAGACAGGAATGAATGTGTTGAGGACGGTGATTGGAAAAACGAGAAGAGAGACAGTGAGGGAGAGCGTGGGTGTAAACCCATGATGAATAAAGTGGACACAGCCAGATTAAGATGGTGAGACACCTGGAGAGGAGATGCAGGATGAGAGAGTTGCCAGTAGGAGGTGGAGGTGGAGACCGGAGGGAGTGAGGCCGAGAGGAAGACCGCAGAAGAGATGGAGAGACACAGTGGAGGGATTCATTAAGGAGACACCGGATTACCTGCAATGGATGAGCTGATGGCAGATGGGATCAGTGATCGATAGAACACAATGGAAGCGGAGATTGGCTCACTGACAGGCTCGTGAGCCTTACCGGGGAGGAGGTTGTAGATGTAATATATATATATATATATATATATATATATAATATATATATAATATATATATATATATATATATATATATATATATATATATATTATATATATGCTATATAAATATATAAATATATATATATATATATAATATATATATATATATATATATATATTATATATATATATGCAACTTTTTTTTTCATTGCAGGCGTAACAGCTCTGCTGTTAATAATCGTATGGCTCTCCCTTTTGCAGTCTTTCTCTCTGAGCTTAAAACTCTAAGAAGGCATACGGTCTTGATGGTTATTCCTCCTGTGGTTCTCAAAACTCGTGATTCCGAGCATGCACCGTGCCATTGTAAACACTCTCTCTCTCTCTCTCTCTCTCTCTCTCTCTCTCTCTCTCTCTCTCTCTCTCTCTCTCTCTCTCTCTCTCTCTCTCTCTCTCTCTCTCTCTCTTTCTCTTTCTCTTTCTCTTTCTCTTTCTCTCTCTCTCTCTCTCTCTCTCTCTCTCTCTCTCTCTCTCTCTCTCTCTCTCTCTCTCTCTCTCTCTCTCTCTCTCTCTCTCTCTCTCTCTCTCTCTTTCTCTCTTTTTCTTTTCTCTTTTCTCTTTCTCTCTCTCTCTCTCTCTCTCTCTCTCTCTCTCTCTCTCTCTCTCTCTCTCTCTCTCTCTCTCTCTCTCTCTCTCTCTCTCTCTCTCTCTCTCTCTCTCTCTCTCTCTCTCTCTCTCTCTCTCTCTCTCTCTCTCTCTCTCTCTCTCTCTCTCTCTCTCTCTCTCTCTCTCTCTCTCTCTCTCTCTCTCTCTCTCTCTCTCTCTCTCAATTTAATTATGATTTCATATTTTGCGCTTTATTTTGTTTTTCTAAAATTTTCATTCTATAAAATTGTTAAATTTTTAATTCAAATGTAATATTTTTTTTTACAACTGACTTCAGATAATTTCCTTTTGGTTATAGGAGCGCTGGTGTATAGAGCCTTCAGAGGAGAGATGAAAAAGAAGCTTAAAATCATTCACGCGAGCTTCCACTTTCTTGCCCTCATATTTGCTGTTGTAGGCCTTCAAGCAGTATTCGACTCTCACAATCTGAGTGTTGATAAAGATGGAAATCCTGATCCCAAACCTAATCTTTACAGTTTGCATTCATGGATGGGCCTTACTGTTGTTATTCTGTTTGCATGCCAGGTAGGATTTTCTTTCTCTATGATTGCATTTAGTTGGTACAAACTATTAACTAGAAAAATAATTTTAAAGGTTTTTTATGATATTCTTAACAATAAGTTGCTAACTTGTTAAAGTATTGATTTTGTAGTATACTAGTATTATTGTTTGAAAAGATTGTTTTCATGGAAGGCAAAAATAAATATAGGTTTTTTGAATTTGATTTTAGATATGGATTTCAATACCTTCTGGGTAGGTTTTCCAACCACCAAAACTTTGCATTTACAATTGAAAGAAAAATTCTTGAATCAATTATCAAGTATTATTAGGATGATTATTTTGATACTTTATTTATATGCTGATTATATTTTAATCAGATACTTTGTAATTGTTACTGACTCGCTCGTTCTACTAGTGAATCATTTCAAAAAAGTTCTTAATGACTCAAGAGGAGTCATTTGATTTTATAACACATATTCCCAGGCCTTCTGTTGTATTTTATAATTACATAAACTCTATTCTTTGTTAATTATAATTATTTTATTGGTAATTTATTTAGTCATTTATCCAACACTTTAATATCCAATTTGTATTAAAATCTCACAGATGAAAAAGTCTACCTTTTAACACTTGATACAAATCAAAAATTTGCAGATACATTAGGAAAATTCTTTTTTAATTCTAGTTAAAAAAATTTTAAGGAAAATATTTTACCTATAATAATAATAATAATAATAATAATAATAATAATAATAATAATAATAATAATAATAATAATAATAATAATAATAATAAAAAAAATTTACAACACCTATTTGTTCAATTTTTCATGCTTTAACTCTGTTACATACGTTTATTTATTCATGCAGATTTTCAAATGCAAACTTTATGCTTTTTTGCTCAGTAATGCATGCTTTCGGAGCCTGCCATTGGCTGAGTTGTCAAAGATACCACATGAGTAGGAGTTAAATAAATCTTGAAAATGTTGGTGTATCAAGCTTTCTGAGTTTGGAATGACATTGGAGTAATAAAGATGTCGAAATTGAATCTTTAAAGACCATGTTTTATTTAATTTTTTAATGAGATTCAATAAGCAATTTGTGGAAAGTGGTTTCACGAATAAAGGACAAATTATATTATTATTATTATTATTATTATTATTATTATTATTATTATTATTATTATTATTATTATTATTATTATTATTATTATTATTAATATTATTAATATTATTATTGTTGTTATTATTATTATTATTATTAATATTTTATTATTATTATTATTATTATTATTATTATTATTATTATTATTATTATTATTATTATTATTATTATATTATAATTATAATTATAATTATAATTATAATTATAATTATAATTATAATTATTATTATTATTATTATTATTATTATTATTATTATTATTATTATTATTATTATTATTATTATTATTATTATTATTATTATTATTATTATTATTATTATTATTATTATTATTATTATCTGTTGAACGTGTCAGAGCAGGGTCGGTCTTTCCGGACCATACTCTGTCCCACACTTCACTGCTTCAATTTTTGAAAGGATTTAAAACGGAAGCCATTTTGTTGTCATATCGGTTGGACACATTCCCTTAATGTTCCCTTTTTTTTGAGGTACTATATAGACTGAGTTTTCCTCTTCTTCAATCTGTTCCACTTAATCAGCAATTAACTTATGTTCTGAAAGTATCCCATGTCTTCGGTCGTCATGCTCTGCTCATTTTTCTTTGTCTATCGAAATTGATCCACCAGATTTGTTATTTGATTATTTATTATTGCCGTTCTCTTTCCTTGTTGCTAGGAATTATCCCTTTTTAGGCATATCCTGCTAGTAGTATCCGTTATCGAACTCTGGGACGACCCTGTACAAATCACTACTAAATAAATAAATAATTTCATTATTATTATTATTATTATTATTATTATTATTATTATCTGAATAGATTGTACCTTAGAGCTATATTTCTTATCCCACACCATAGTCTCACTACTATGCATTAACGCACGTAACAGCATACCCTCATGCAAAACCCTAGCGCTCAAAGCTTTGTCCCTTTGTATCCACCAAGGATTTAATTGCACCTGCCACTTTCTTACCACACACTGCATCACCTTCTTGCCATTCACAACTTTACTACTACACTGCATCATCCGTTCCCTTTTCATCTAACACATATATCCTAAATACTTAAACTTTGATACTTTTTCCAGTGTCTCACTATCCAGCATGGACTCTTCTCACTCACTACCATCACCTTACTCTTATCTATCCTTACTTTCAAACCCCTCCTTTTACACACCCTTCCAAACAACTCTACCAATCCTCTCAAACTTTCTTCAGATTCATCACACAAAACTAAAATATCCGATTACAATAAGCAGGGCGCCCTCCACTCTCTTCCATTCTCCATCATTCCAATACCTCCCCCTGCCACCCTTAGCTCTATTATATCTTCACAGTGTAGTTTACAAGCGTCTTGAGTTTGTTTGTAAGGCTTCTTTGGGAAATGAACAACCATAAGACCCGGTTTCACATGTCAGCCATCGGGAGTGACTGAGAGGTCCAGGATCTCTTACAGCCAGATCTGGAGCACATTGTCCTGTCTATATTGCTCTGACAATATGCAGAAGGTACTGTTGATCTTAACTAAGATCAGTTTTATTTCCATTGATCTTATCTAATTGAACTGCTTTTCAATTTATAACGGGTAATTTCTCACAATAAGGCAGGCAGTTTGCCGATTTTCCCAGAGAATGACGCTGATCCCGTCGTCTCTCCGTTCAGGTATCCAAATAAATGTCTGAATGGTAGATCATTGAAGTGAAGTAAGCTAATGAACCACTGCAATGGGCGCTGAATTTTAACTTCTATGTTGTGGATGACACCATTTTTCCACTCTTTGTCTGTTGCTGTGCCATCACAACCAATAGCTTCCAGTTCATTAATGTCGATATCATTATCTTCCAGGTACTTAAGGATGCAATTGGCTAATTCAATACCGATTCCACTCGCCGGTGTGGCATCACCGACATATTGCCCACCAGGCTCACAAATCGCGCTAATGTGCTCCTCTTTCCTTGCTCTTCGGTATATTTTAGATCCTATTTTTTCTTGAAAGATAGCATTATCTTTTCTACCATCAAAGTATATTCCCTTTGTTACTATGTTACTTTGTTATCATATATTCTCCTATAGCCTGTCGTGTCTTCTGTTTTTATCTTCTTACCTTGCTTTTATCGATCACTAGCGACCTATCGTTTTCATAAATCATTCCAAGATCATGCAAAACTCTGGGAGCGATAGCAGCTGTAGCTCTATCAGAAATACCAAATCTATCACTAAGTAAAGGAGTAGACGTTAATTTCAACCTTATTTGAGATGTAGAAGGAACTGAAGACAAATCAATTTACTTCTTTCGTGCGGGGATTTTCGAGTAGTTTCCATGTCATAAGTGTCATTGTCAACTGCAACGGTTTCTCGCAATAACTCTAGTTGTTTTCTCTCCTTTCTTTTCTTAAGTTTCTCTGTTTTTTGTTTATCTAGACTGCCAATGAAGGCAATCCTGGTTGTTCGCTGATCATATATAAACTTTCTCTCAATGGATGGGATCTTTTTGTCTTTTTCATAATTACATTCTACAACTGCAAGGCAGTCACAAGCACCTGGCTTTTTCCCACACACACAAAAATATGTTATGGAACACTTACACTCTGCAATATCAAATAGCTTTGATTTCGATTCACCCACGAATTCTTCTATTTTTTTCTTAAAACTCTTTTTTTTTTTCCTGGTCTCGGTTATGCAATTTTCTTAAATTATAATATGCATAATGGTAGACTTTTATCATTTGCACAACCCGAGTGCGAGTCACCACTGGAATGGAGGCTTTATAATATATTATCCTTATTTATCGGCTGTTGTTGAAAATACTACTTTTTTCTTTGAATCCGATGAGATTGAAATTTCATAGCTTTCTTCAAAGCAACTTAGTAGCACGACCTCACATGTTGGTAGGTTTGTTCCGCTTAGTTCTTTAGGCAAGCCGAAAATAGGACAATGGTAAGCCTGTCTTGTCACCGTCACCAACACCTTTTTTGTGTCGCCATCTCACATTCTTCACAACCCCTAACAAGCAAAGTCACAAGAAAAACACTAAAATGTAGAAAAAAATGTTTCATTCACTCACTGCACTGTTGCTTGATTTGCTATTACACTGTAGCTATTTATAGGATTAGCGCTGCAACGAGGGGAGCTTTCCTTTCAACTTGCGTCATGTTCTTCTACTTATCTATTTTATTTCCAATTGCATATTGCACTTGATATCTAGTGGGCTAGGGGTGGATAAAAGGAGTGTGTGTGTGTAATGTTATTATTATTATTGATGTTCAGTATTGTGTGTATTGTGTGTATTATTATTATTTAGTATTATTTTTATTTTTATTATTATTATTATTATTATTATTATTATTATTATTATTATTATTATTATTATTATTATTATTATTTTTTTTCTTTTACAGTGGTTGGTGGGTTTATTGACGTTTTTGTTTCCTGGAATGCGACCTGCAATTCGCTCTCTCTATTTGCCCGTTCACCAGTATTTTGGAGTTACCATTTTTGTTGGTGCTGTGGCTACAGCTCTCATGGGTTTAAATGAAAAGGCCTTCTTTGCAATGTGAATATATACGTTTGTTTTATTTCAATAGAGTGTTTACCTTTTGCATTCTTTAATCTATGAAATATACCTAAGAATATGTTTTATTGATTACTATTATTAATTACATTATTATTATTATTAACTTTAGTATTAACTACATTATTATTACTAATACTATTTTATAATTTTCATTATTAGTATTACTACTTTATTAAAATATCCCTATGTGTGGGGGAGAAAGAATTGCCCGCATCGTATGTCCTGCGTGTCGTAGAAGGTGACAAAGGGACGGTGGTAGTTGGGTTGGCTGCCCACTACCACTTATCTTTTGCCAGCAATGCTAATGCATGCCTCGGAGAAGGTCGTGATCGCCGTAAGCGACCTTCTATCTATCGGCGAAAATGCATGAATCGTATGAGTACATGGAATGTCAGAGGAATAAATGTTGAGGAGAAGAGGAGAGAGGTGATGGATGTATTTAGAAAGGGCAAATTTGATTTGCTCGCTGTGATTGAAACAAAGATGAAAGGAAACAGTGAAAATGAGTGGTGTGGTGTGAAATAGGAATGAGAGGGGAAGAGAAAGAGTTGCAATTCTGATGAGTAAGTTGTGGTACACAGCTATGGTAGACATTGTGTGTGTGAGTACTAAAATTCTAATGGTTAAATTTAAGTTTCAAAAGGTCAAGGTATGTGTGGTTGTGACATATGGTCCATCTGAGGGTAATGCTGAAGAGAGTGCGATTTTCTGGGATAATCTGAATGATGTTTTGGATGGGGTGAGTAGGAGCTTCAGATTGATTGTGTTGGGTGACCTAAATGGTTGGATAGGTAATCAAAAAAAGGGATGGTATAAAAGGGGGTTTCGGGGTGTCGAGAGAAAATGAGGATGGTAGGAAGGTGATTGATTTCTGTGAGGAGAGAGGTATGTGTGTGAGTAATACTTTCTTTAAGATTCCGAAACTATATCTTCAACTGCGATTGGTGTAGGTAGAGATGGTATCGAAGTGAAAAGTTTGATTGATTTTGTGTTGGTGAAGGAGATGATGTTGAAGTATATGTTAGATGTTAAATCAGTGAGGGGGTTAGGAATGGGATTATCGGATCATTATGTTGTTTTATGTAAAATTAAGTTGGTGGAGGCTTGGATGGAGAGGAAGGTGATAAGGAAGGAAGTGGGTAGAATTAAGAGTGAGAAGTTAAGTGAACAAGGTAATAAGTTAAGGATAAGTATTTAAGAGCGCTCGCAACTCGCAAGTAAATCAGTTGAATGTGAACAAGTTGAAACTGAACAAATCTGGGAGCAAATGAAGGAAGCATTTGTTAACAGTGCAAAGGAAGTATGTGGATAGTCCTAAAGTAGGAAGTAAGAATGTTAACAGTGAGGTGATGCAAGTGGTTAAAAAGTATAAAAGAAGCGTGGTTGAATATACTAAAAGCCAATGATCAATTTTCAAAAGAAAGATGTTTGGAATTATATAAGGAGGAAAAATACTAAAAAATGCATACGTAGGAGGAAAAAAAAAGAAGAGTTAAATGAACAGTTTGGAAGGATGAATGGGGATTTACAAGGGAATAGGAAGCTCTTTTGGAAGGAAGCGCGAAAGATTAAGAATGAGTGTAAGGGGAATCTGCTTAGAATAGGGATGGTGATTTCGTAACTGATGAAATGGATGTGAGGGGAGTGTGGAAGGAACACTTCGAAAATCTGCATAATATTGGCAGTAATGAAGAGGTGATATTGAATGTGTGTGGGTTTGATGGTGCAAGAAGGAATAGGTATTTTGGGGATGAGGTCATTAGTAAGGAGGAGATAATGGGTAGAGTGAAAGTTGAAGAATGGTAAATCTGCAGGTATAAATGAAATTATTGGTGAAATGATCAAAAACGGAGGCAAGATGGTGATTGATTGGATTTGGAAGTTGTGTAACAAAGCGTTTATGGAGGGTATAGTTCCGAGGGATTGGAGGAGAGCAGTAATAGTACCCTTATATAAGGGTAAAGGGGATAAGGGTAACTGTAAGAATTATAGGGGAATTAGTTTATTGAGTGTTGTAGGGAAGATATATGCTGGTATTTTGGTCGAAAGAATGCGTCGAGTGACTGAAGGACTGATTGGTGAAGAACAAGGTGCTTTTAAAAGTGGTAGAGGATGTGTGGATCAAACATTTACATTGAAACAAATGATTGAGAAAATGAGGGCGAAGAATAAATTGTATATAGGTTTTATGAATTTGCAATAGGATTAATAGGGAAGCTCTATCTATGGCAGGTGTTAGTGACATATGGTGTTGGTGGTAGGCTTCTGAATGGAATCAAAAGTATGTATGACGATAGTGAAGCGTGTGTAAGAATAAATGGTGTCGAAAGTGATTGGCTTAATATTAAAAACGGAGTGAGGCAGGGATGTGTTATGTCTCCTTGGTTATTTAATTTGTATATGGATGGGGTTATGAAAGAATTAGAGGTGGGGGTGGCAGGAGATGGTGTTAGAATAATGGAGAATGGAAGATAGTGGAGGGTGCCCTGCCCTATTATATGCGGATGATTTGGTTTTGTGCGGTGAATCTGAAAAGTTTGAGAGGATTGGAAGAGAGATTTGACAGCGTATGTAAAAAGGAGGGGTTTGAGTGTAAACGTAGATAAGAGTAAAGTTATGGTTGTGAGTGAGGACAGTCCTCGGTGTGAAGTTATGTTAGATGATGAGCAGCTGCAACAAGTGTCTGAGTGTTATAGGGAAGATATATGCTGGTATTTTGGTCGAAAGAGTGCGTCAAGTGACTGAAGGACTGATTGGTGAAGAACAAGGTGCCATTTAAAAGTGGTAGAGGATGTGTGGATCAAACCTTTATATTGAAACAAAAGATTGAGAAAATGAGGGAGAAGAATAATAAATTGTATTTAGGTTTTATGAATTTGCTACAGGCGTATGGTAGGATTAATAAGGAAGCTCTATGGCACGTGTTAGTGACATATGGTTTTGGTGGTAGGCTTCTGAATGGAATCAAAACTATGTATGATGATAGTGAAACGTGTGTGAGAATAATTGTTATCGAAAATGATTGGTTTAATATTAATAGCGGAGTGAGGCAGGGATGTGTTATGTCTCCTTGGTTATTCAATTTGTATATGGATGGGGTTATGAAAGAATTATAGGTAGGGGTAGCAGGAAATGGTGTTAGAATGAAAGAAAGTGGAGGGTGCTCTGCCCTATTATATGCGGATGATTTGGTTTTGTGCGGTGAATCTGAAGAGAGTTTGAGAGGATTGGTAGAGAGATTTGACAGCATGTGTAAAAGGAGGGGTTTGAAAGTAAACGTAGATAAGAGTAAAGTTATGGTTGTGAGGGAGGACAGTCCTCGGTGTGAAGTTATGTTAGGTGGTGAGCAGCAGGAACAAGTGTCTGAGTTTAAATATTTAGGATATATGTTGGAGGAAAAGGGAACGGATGATGCAGAGTGTAGTAGGAAAGTTGTGAATGGCAGGAAGGTGGTTAGTGCAATTAAATCGTTGGTGGATGGAAATGGACTAAGTCTTGAGTGCGCTAGGGTCTCGCATAAGGGTATGTTGTTATCTGTGTTATTGTATAGTAGTGAGACTATGGTCTGGAATAAGAGGTATAGATCTAAAGTACAATGTGTTCAGATGGACAATCTTAGGGGCGTGCTACGTGTGAGAAGAATTGATAAAATGAGGAATGAACGTATTAGAGAGTTGTGTGGTGTTAAGAAAGGGATAAATGAGAGAATACATGAAAGTACGTTGAGATGGTTTGGTCATGTGGAAAGGATGGATGATAGTCGGTTGGTTAAGCGGATGTATAGTGGTGAGTGTGTTGGGAAGAAAAAAAAGTGGATTCAGTCAGTAAAGGAATGCCTGGAGGAGAGAAATGTGAGTTTGGCAGAGGCGAGAAGAAAGGTGCATGAAAGGAGTGAATGGTGGGGTTTTGTGAGGGGGGGTATGGTTGTGCCCCACCTGGGCCAAGGGATGAACCCCACATTGACGAGATGCCATAGTGAGTGACCGTCACGGTCCCGTGAAGCTCTAGGGTGAATTTTCTGAATGCGACGAGTTCTCACTAATAGGTATAAAGGGGCGACTTGTGTCATATTCTTCTACTACTTTTCTGTTTCCGGTGCATCTCACGCACCTTACCACCAGTCTTGGGGAAAGAATGTGGATGATGATGATGAATATGCTTTATAATTTAAAAAAAAAATTTTTTTCCTTGGGTCATCGGCAATTTTATTTTGCCCAATTATAAAAAAACAGTATGTAAATACATTTGAGTAGGCTATTTACATTGCAGTCAGAACCATTCAACATTGCAATACCTTAAAATATATCCTAATTTTGTTTGTTTTAATTATATAAAGGTATTTGCTGTCCCACAGTTACTTCATCCAACTGAATCCCCACCCCCCACCCTGGTTACCTTTTATCTTACATTTCCTTTAGGATTACCCTACTTTATTTCATGATGTATCTAGCCTCCGCTTCCAGGCTTTAAGCTACCGCTTTTTTTTCTCGCCTGTACTTGTACCCAACAAATTAAATTTAGTAGTTTCAAAAGTTCCATCGTGTCTATCCTGTCATTATCACTTAAATTTTACTCGCATACAGTAATTTTGGAACAGTTTTATTTTGGACAAAAATATTTTCTTTGTATTACTGGTTGCATATGTTTTTATAATCGAATCCTCTTGTCTGAATGATACAAACTTCTTTAGAATCTTGATTTATACTTTATATTATGTCCATAATATTCCTTCTACAATAAGCCAACATTCTCTCCTTTACAGTTTTTTTTCACCACAGCGTTGCCACCCAGCAGTTCCTTTTTCAACCTCACTCCCCCTTCCCTCCTCCACTTTTTCAATCTTCAAACATCCTTTTCATGAGGTTTCACCAAGAAGAGATGTGTATAATTTTTTTGGACTAGTTAAAATTGATATATTCAAATGAGTGCTTCATTTTTTTATTTTTTTTTTTATTTTACATTTTCCCACCACTCGCGGGGAGAGCCCCACTCTTACCCACACCTCAATGAATGTGGATTTTATTTTACTATAAAATTATTAAAGTAAAATACTAACCATATTCTGTTTTGGTCTTCCTGTATTTAGATTCTCACTCCAATTAAAGTAATCTAAGACTATGCCATTCACTACGTTAATAATTCTTTCTTTTATCTAATTAGATTAAATACAAACGTTCACATTTTTGTTACTATGTGGACACCAGTAGATACCAGTACAGTTGTAGAGGGAATGAGTCGCAAGGTAAAGGCCCAAGGTTTAATCCCTCGTCTGAATTCTAGGTAGCAATTACCTAAAATAGTTTCCCTCGTATAATAAGACAATGACCGAGATGCGAACTTTTTTTTTTTTTTCTCAATTTTATGTCCCTAGAGTAATGAAGTCTTTAAAAATATTATTTTTATTTCGTTTACAATGTCTTTATTTCTATTTTTTTTTAATTATTTTGTTACTTTGTAATCACATTAATATCTAAATTTTCTAATTTTACATTTTTCAGATGTAAATTTTTTAAATGTCCATTGCTTAAAATTAAATAAAATGAATTATCCTTTTAATAAAGGCTACAATTTATCCTTTTAAAAAAATTATATTCTTTACCTCTCTAAGTCAGATTCCTTTTCTTTCGACTTGGTAAATATAATTACATTTAAACCAGAGCTGTGGAAATTGTAGGTTTCTATGCCGGATCCAACATGGTCTCCATTATTTTAAAATTATTCGGATCTGGACTATTACAGTTTCACTTGGATTTTATATTGATTTTTTTCCTCTGTTACATTTCATATTAATTTTTTTTATTTTTTATTATTGCTTCAGCACGATGGCTCTGTTTCTGGCTCTGCCTCCCGGCTACACACCGTCAATTTTAGCAAAAGATAGAGACACCTTAAATAACGTATTAAATTAGTATTTAAAAATTTAGTACGTTAATATTAGAAATCAGTTTAAGCTATTTGTGGAAATTAATAAACCTCGCACATTAAAGAGTTATAGCCATTCCCTTCGAATTTCATATATTTTTTTTATACTTTCAGAGTTGAAAATAGCTTTAGTTAGATATAGTGAACCAATATATGGAACAAAAAAAAATCAATCAGTTGTTTTTATTTAATCACTATTTGTACATATTATGGTGGGTTATAATAAAATAGGTAATCTTGCGACGGAGTTATTTCACTTTAAATTGGTTATTCTTGAAATTATATATATATATATATATATATATATATATATATATGTATATACCTTAATATGTATATATATATATACTATATTATATATATATATGTTTTTATATATATATATATATATTTATATATATATATATATATATATATATATATATATATATATATATATATATATATATATATATATATATATATATATATATATATATATATATATATATATATATATATATCTATCTTTCTATATATATATATTATATATATATATATATATATATATATATATATATATATATAATAATAATAATAATATATATATAATAATAATATATATATATATATAAACAGATAGTTATTATATATATATATAATAATAATATAATAAAATATTAATAACAATATAATAATAATAATATATGTATAAATAATCATCAGCTGCTCCTTGGTTCCCCCAGAACTAGGGGTGGGGTGCTCAAACATGCACCAGAAATTCGAGGCATGCATGAGCATTCTTAGGACATAAATAGGTGGTAGCGGGACACAATCTAGCTACCACTGTCCTTTTAGTCGCCTCTTACGACACGCAGAACATACTTTGTTGAAATTCTTAATCCCCACACACACAGGATATACAGTATATATAAATATATATATATATATATATATATATATATATATATATATATAACTATATGTATAATCTATCTATATATACATATTATATTTTTCAATCTTTGAAAATATTTATAATAATATAATATATATATATATATATATATTTATATACATATATATAAATATATATATATATATATATATATATATATATATATATATATATATATATATATATATATATATATATATATATATATATATATATATATATATTTTTTATTTATATATATATATATATATATATATATAATATATAATTATATATATATATATATATATATATATATATATTCTTTTGCATAAGAAAATATTAACTTGAAAATTGATTGCTGAAAACACCAAAGTTTACTTTCTGTATTGTTTATTGCAGCGGAAATTATTCGGAACGAGTCCCAGAGGGCATTCTTGTCAACATGATTGGATTTTGTCTGATTGTATTCGCTGGTCTGGTTGTATTTCTTACAGGCAATACATCTTTCAAGAGACGTGCTACTGAAGATGAGGTCCTCCTTACTGACACCGTTTTAGAGTAAAACACTTTCATAGATTAGAACAAAACTCAAACACCTATGTTGTCAATAACTCTTAGATCAATCTTTAAGTCTCTTAAGTATTATTAAAATTTAAAGTTTTTGACGTTTCGAAAAATGTCAAAAATCAAAATATATACGAGTATTTGTAAAGTTCTGTTTAATTCGAAAGGTAAATTACGTATTTTTATTCTAATTGAAAATAGTTTTGTTTATTCAATGGATTTTAGTCATTTTTCTTGTGCTACATTTAAAGATGGTTGTGAATAAAGGTTGCTTTCTTACATTATTACAGATTGTGAAAAAAAATATATATATATATTTAAAGATGTATCGGAAAATATTTTCACATATTTAGAGCTTATTTTTTATAAAACATATATAGGTTTCAATATATTTTTCTGTATCATTAGTAAATAATAATGAAAAGGTTAAAAGATGAAGAATTTATGGTTGTTCGTAACATTTTTTTTCTTTATTTTTTCTTATGTTTTTATATTTTGTTACAATTTTTTCATTAATAGTTTAAGTAGTTTCTTACTTTTTTAAATTTGTTCTAATTAGGGCTAGACATTCAGTCAATATATTTTTGAATATAATATATATATATATATATATATATATATATATATATATATATATATATATATTTATGTAATAATAATATGTATATATATCATATATAATAATATATAATATGTATATATAATATAATATAATAATATATAATATGCCATAATATAATAATATAATAATATATAATAATAACCAACCAATAATAATATGGCATGTATATATATATATGTAATAATAATAATAATAATATATATATGTAATAATATGTATGTAATAATAATAATATATATAATATATATATAATAATATAATATAATAATATATATATATAAATATATGTAATAACAATAATAACCAATATATAATAATAATAATAATATATATATATATAATAACTGCTATATATATATATATATGCTATGTAATAATAACCATATATATATAGTGAAACATATTTGAGGGTTTATTAGGAAACTCTATTCTAGGTCTAAATTATAATATTAACTTTATGGAGACTAAACGTTAGATGAAAGTTTGGTTGTTTTATATATACTTTAATATATATATATATATATATATATATATATATATATATATATATATATATATATATATATATATATATATATATATATATATATATATATATATATATATATATATATATATATATATATATATATATATATATATATATATATATATATATATATATATATATATATATATAAACCAAAGGTTGAGTGAGCTAATCTATTCTTGCCATATTTCTCTTCTTTTTTTTTATATAGCTATATATTAAATCTATTTCATTTTCGTTATAACTTGCCACTATATTTCTTAATATATTTAAATAATAATAAAATTAATACTGGAGGTTAAAATACTTTAAATTTTTATAATTTATAAGTATTTTTCTCATGACAAATAGTAAATATTTTTTTCATTTCCTGTAATATTATTTTGTTTCCTTTTTAATTATTCAACATTATTTTATTCGACTTTCATAATTACTTTAAAATTATATTTCCAAAGTCTATTTCACAAACACCTTAAATTTGTGAACTGCTCCATGTACGGCATATGGAGTTAAGTATCGACAAGACAATAAAAGTTTGCGTAATTATAATAATTATAATATTAATAATCATGGGCGTAGTCAGGATTTCAATCAGGAGAGGCAAAACTTTAATTTCAAATAATTTGGTAATTTTGTTTATATATATATATATATATATATATATATATATATATATATATATATATATATATATATATATATATATATATATATATTTATATACAACACATCCTTATTTTTATAAAAATGCTTTCTATATACTATATATATATATATATATATATATATATATATATATATATATATATATATATATATATATATATATATATATATATATATATATATATATATATATATATATATATATATGCAAAAGGCAGTTTTCAGTATTTCTTCCTAGTACTTTTAGCTTTTCTCTTTCCTCCAGCTCCATTTTTCTATGTTCACACTGCATTGTTAATCCATGGAGACGGTTTTCGGACATTGTTGATAAGTCAGGTTTTTACTCTTAATACTGTACTAAATAATCTTTCAGTAGTGCCCGTTGTGCAAGGTTGAACGAGAGCAATGTGCCGAGCATGTTCCGCATGTGGAAAGAAAGTCTTTAAGTCTTTTACCATCTCTGCTAGTTCTAATTTTTCAGTTCCTAGTTTTTAATTTTTTATTTTATCCATCCGAAGTCTGTACCAAAGCTCAGTTTCATTATAAAAATTTTTTAAATTGTAGAATATCAAAATAACTACCTGTGTGCCTTTTCTCAAAACTCTCCCAACATTTTCAGCAGTGAGATGGAGGTCACATTTTCAACAGAAAATCGCTCACCCCGGAGAAACTATTTTTAAAGAGTTTTAAGTAGGAATAAAGAACATGCTTTCCAAATTTACTGAGAGTTGAACTGGACGTTTATATTGGTGCTGCTGTCGTCCTACAATTCTTGGCATCTGTAGGTCTACTCCGATATTCTCAGAAGTTATATGGACATCAGCTAATTAATCTCGTTACAGCATCCGCCGTATCACTATGACCTTTCACATTTGCTGAGATTCTTTTTGTGATTCTTACACTGCAACATTATTTATGCTTTTTGACTGAAAAACATTTGCCGCAGATTCCAGTAATTCGGAATAAGATTAGCATAGATAATTGAGTCGAGACTTTGTCGCAGAACAGTGTAGCTCAAAATCGACTTTACTCGTTGCATTGTTACCCTCTTTTGATAGCATTTGCAACTCTCGAACGATGGCAACAAAATTTTCCTTGAATAATCAATACTTCTATATTTATGAGACCACGGTGCCCCACAGGCCCACAGAACACTGATATGTTTGGGGCATACTTTATTCGAGAAATACTGAAAGAAATTAATTATACTCTTTACTGGTGAAATTTTGTTACGCATTTCTGGGACACAGATCAAATTGTTTACAACAAGTTTCAGTTTGTTTCTTGCACAGTTTGGGAACTGCGCTTTCATATACTTCACTCGCAAAAATAATTGAACGAGAACGTCTTTCCTTGCCATAGCTGAACAGCCCGCATTTATATGCATAAAAACCATTGTTTTGTAGAAAGTTATCTATTGTATGCAGGTGGTGCAGTTTTTTAGCCTTCATTTCAACCAATTCCTCAAACCCGAGGAACTTCACAAACTGCCTTTTTATGTTCGTCAAAAAATTGAACACCGATTGACGCAAAGTTGTAGGAATCGCTTAAAGGAATGACCATAGAGCCTTAGGTTTCTAGGTTTGTACAACTCGGATTACAAAATATTAATTTGTCCCTTTCTTTCTCAATTTTTCTTAACAATCTCTTTGAAAAACTAAAAAGTAGTATAGATATTCATTTCTTAAACACGTAAAATTTTGAAAACGAAGGGCAATTAAGACTTTCTGATCAATTATTATATAAATTACGTGGCGCAGGAGGTTGACCCCCCGACTACCATACGAGAGGACGCTGGTACAATCCTCCGCGTAGCAGTGTGAGTTTTATCTACCTGGGGGCGAAAATTAAAACGACTGCGAACACGTTGGTGGTGCTGGTTTGGGATAGCCGGCCTTAAAGTTCGATTTCCTGTAGTCCCCCCGTGCTACCTTCTGAAAAGGGGATAAAGCACGTTAAAAGTTTTTTTTTTTTTTTTTTTTTTACATTTTAAAAATATTTTCATTACGAAATTTAAGCGGGCTAAGTGATCACCACTGCCCCCTGCCAACGCCTATGATATAATAATAATAATAATAATAATAATTCCAAACAAGAAGTTCTGAATTGAAGTTCAAAATTTTAATTTTAAATTTCATTTTTAATAAGAATTTGGAATATTTGTTTTGTAACTAGGTAGTAAAATATTATTACTATTGGTATTACTATTAATATTATTGGTGCTAAAGTATAAACAATCAGCGACCGGGCGGTTTTAGGTAGTTTTTGATATCTTGTCTATAACAGAAACGCAATGCACTATTTTTTTTATTTTATTTTTTTTTTTTTTTTTTTTTTTTTTTATATATAACCTGAAAGTTTTCCCACGTAATTCTTGGTTTCAAATGCATAACTAAATCTTTTCTTTATTGCCACAGATTACATGCAGTGTTCATATATTGCCACCACTTGCAAAAAGTTTTATATAATGAACAAGTGTTGTCTTTCATGTCGATGCACGCGATAATTTGTCAGAAAACGATTTTCTACTTAAAATTAGGGCTTTCTAAGATCCTTTTCGAAATCAGTGGATGTTGTAGATGGTTGTGTATATTTTTATCATGCGCAACGATATTTTATATATATATATCAGGGTTCACACTTTCTGGAAAGTCAGGGAAAGTAGGGAAAAAAAAATTGATATAATATGTTTATAAATTTATAGCTGCATAGATATTTATATTTGTATATATATTTATATAATATTAAGAATAATAACATATATATATATATATATATATATATATATTATATAATACTAATATATAATAATATAATATATATATAATAATAATATATATATTTCTATATATATATATATATATATATATATATATATATATATATATATATATATATATATATATATATATATATATATATATATATATATATATATATATATATATATATATATATATATATATATATATATATATATATATATATATATATATATTAATGCCCGAAATAAAGGGTAAATACTATTAAGGTTTTATTTCATTATTATTGCTCATTACTATCATGCTTTTGCTTGTTGTCATACTTGTAGGCAAAGACTATATGCATTTTATATGTTTATCAAAAATATATCCTTAATTTACTAAAAATTATCTTCAAAACGATGTTATTTTTTATTTCATCTATAATATTTCTGGAAGAAAACTCGAAATACGTTGATTTGATTTGTAAACCTTAAATTTCTATTCAAAATATTTCATAAGAGTACAGCAAATTAGGACCCCCCTTATATACGAGCCTGAAAATGAGCCGTTAGCTTCGCGTTTCATTATCCTCGCTAACGTTAGTTGAATTGGTCAGTGAGTAATACATTGATCTTTCTATATAAGCGATTCAAACGCTCTCATAGATGGGACTATACTTCTCATTTACCTATCCATTTAAAGAAAAATTCAGAACTTCACTTGGTTTTCGATTTTTAAATCGGGGTTTAAATTTGAATAACATTCTTTTAAGCTTCTTTCGATACAATGGCTGGTGAAAATCTTTTAATTTAATTCAAAATGCAAGTTATTCAAAATGTTCAATTCTGAATATTAAATTTAATGAATAACATATCGATCTCATTTTTTTCATCAAACTTAAACATTAAATGAATTTAATTAAAATGCTAATATATAATTTGACAGTAAATATTCAAAGTTGCACATTATTTCGGCTTGTTTTTTTTATGATGTAGTAGATGTCATGCTAAATCTTTATTTTATTATTGAAATAATATATATATATATATATATATATATATATATATATATATATATATATATATATATATATATATATATATATATATATATATATATATATATTGTATATATATATATATATATTACCTATATATATATATATATATATATATATATATATATGCTCCTATAAATATATACATATATATATAAATATATATATATATATATATATATATATATATATATATATATATAAATTGTATATAATATCATATGATAGGTGTATATTATTATTATTATTATTATTATTATTATTATTATTATTATTATTATTATTATTATTATTATATTTAAAATGTCTATTCCAATAAGATATTTGTATATGTAATATAAAAAATAAATATGTAAATGCACTAACCGGTATTATTTTAACCATTATTATTATTATTATTATTATTATTATTATTATTATTATTATTATTATTATTATTATTATTATTATTATTATTATTATTATTATTATTATTATTATTATTATTATTATTATTATTATTATTATTATTATTATTATTATTATTATTATTATTATTTATTTATTTTTTTAATTTTGAAGACCTGACTGGAAAAGCCCTGTTCAAGGACGGGGTGTATAATAATGATGATAAAAACCATACATCAGTACCCACCTAACGCAAATTCCGTAAGTGAGCTCTGGCACAAGATTTGAAGTGAGGTAGATTAAATTCATCAGGAAATTTAAAAGATGGAAAAGAATTCCACAAAGCAAAGGTGACTGGAAATAAGAATGCACCACAACTAGCAGGACTGGACTTACTAATGTCGACAGAAAATTCATGTGAAGACGTTGCACCCAGTTGCATATAGTATATCGTAAAGTTGGTGGCATATGAGTTGGCAGTTCCCGCGAGTACTTGGCACTGTAGAATTACCTATAGAAAAGAGGAAAAGCTCCAATGTCGCGTCGCAAAGATAAAAGGTCAAATAAATTGGAAAGTACAGAACAAGTTTTGTTTTTGGCCTTTGGGCCTTATCCAAACGACGGATGAAACCGGAGCTATTCCAGATGTGAGAGCATTACTCCATACAAGGGAGGATAGCTATAGGTGGAGTAACTGAAAAAAGGTAAGAACATCTCTCAGTATAAAGAGAGCTCCCAGCTTCTTTGAGATCTCCCTAGCAACCGTTGTGATTTAAAGTTTCCAAGTTTAAGGCAAAATATGAGGGAAGAGATGGAAGAATCGCCAAAAGAAGTAAAATATATAAGGTATCTTTGAAAGGGAGATTTGGAGAAATTGTGTTTCTAAAAGTCAGATTAAATATTGCAAGGTTATGGCGACCCCCGCTGGGATATTCTATCTAGATTAGCAAGAACAGCATATGAAAAATTAAGACTTGAGACAACTCTAGAAGCCAAATGTGCAGATTTGAATTGAATAAAAGAATGGAGTGTTGTCGAGCCATTGGCTAGAATTTAAATGAGCAACTAAGAAAATCGTTAGTGAAACACCATTTTGACAAAGAAGGAGGTCATAAATAAACGAAGAGGAGGGGAGTTTGGTGATAGGAGAAACTGAAAGAGCTATTACAATTAAGAAAGAATAATGACCCATCAGGTAGTTGGTAACACTATTGAGAGTACAGTTTGTACAAAGCTACGGGATAATGGTTACTCTCACACTACTGTTGAATGGATTTAAAGAGAAATGGTTTGTGATTTGTATCGAATATACATAGAATAAATTGTGAACCTTAAAGCAGTGTTACGAACTTAGCTGCTCATTTCAAAAGTAGTTAAAGTTTGGCGACTGCCTTGCTTACCACTCCTAATAATGAGAGTTCTGGGCTGAGACATTCCTGAATGAAATATATAGTCTATTTAATATGTGCAAAGCTTTTTCTTTTACAGAAAAAGACAACATCTGAGACATCTTACAATCGGTTTTGGAGTGAGAAATTGTTCCAAAAATTTCTTCTAAATCTCCCTCCATGAATTGGTACTGATTAGAAGTAAATCGAGCGTATGATATAATGAATGAAAAGTTAAGATGTGCGTTGATACATCATGCGACGAGGGGTAGGAATACGTGATAGATTTTTAAAAAAAATATATCTCGACAATTAATAGATATCGAGGAAATGATGGTGAAAGGAAATCGTGCTCTCATAACTGGAGTTCAGCATCAGTGAGGTTGAGGTATGTACAACCTTGAGTGAGAGACTGGATTTTTTGAGATAAATATACGGTTTATATGTAGGACATTAGGACATCGAATAATGAAATAAAGAATTTATTGTTGCATGTAAGGATAATGTTGACACATCATAACGAATCAAAAATTTATGCAGATAGTTCTTAATATATTGAAGATAACGAGAAATACTGTCGTAAAGGAAGAAAAAAGTTTAGTAAATTTGTTATTTGAAAGAATGATCGAAAAACAGCATATCCTTAATTAGCCTAAACTAGAGCAATTGGAAAATTTAGCTACCTAAGATGAATCAAGAATGTTTTGGTAAGATTTACCCAGATTGTTTTGCAAGAAATAAATAAATCACTTCAGCTCCTAAAACTAATTAATAGTTGGGTACTATAACAAAACCATTAACATATAATTTATATGACCTTATAAAGAAATTAAAGGATTTTAAATATATTTGGTGCAAGGGCTTCAACGAAAGACGATTGGTAATTGCCTTATGAAATAAAACCTAAAATTTAGTATCTATAGGTTTTGATCGAGACCAATAACAAAATCTATGCCGTAGGTCATGCCCGTACATGATATTTTCTTGCTCATAGGTCAAGGTCGTACACACTCAATGCTATTTGCAATATAGATTTAGATGATAAAGCTCTTAAGATCCATGTAGGTAAATTTATTACGGTACGAGGAGTTAAAAATTCTGAAGATGTATATATTGAATGCTTATTGATGAAGGCTATAAATTATTCGATATATAAAACACTCAAAATTTGTATTTTCAACTTGATGAAATATTTTTTATATGATTCAGAAGTTCTGACAAGCATAGTGTAAATGAAGTCTAATTATGTATGAATAAGATCCCAAATAATCTAATATTTAACAAGGAGAAATGTTAGGAGAAAATAAGAAAGAAAATTTGAAAAGGATATCCTGCGAATAAAAAACTGCCTAAGGTATTACAACGTGGTATTACTATAGACTAGACTTTAAAGTTTGAAATAAATGTCAGAAATACTAATATTAGAAACTTTAGCAAGAACGTTAAAACCTTTTATAATACTTAAAATATTGTAAGCATGAAAAAAATAGAAGAAGTACACTGAATGAAATGATTAAACAACTCATTAAAGCCAGATAGTCGTACAAATATTGTAGATTGGGAGACGCCGATGCTATACAGATAAATTCAGTATTACTTTTTCCCGGCATATAATGAGATGAAAACCATGCCCCACCTTTACATCATGCTGGTGCGGGCTAAACTAGATTATTGTTGTGCTATATATGGGCAAACCTTCCGGTCCTATACCTCCTTCTTCTTGTCCCCATTCAGACCGAAGGTCTGAGAATAGCCCCGGCCACGGGGGCTTTTCAATCCTCTCCGAGGAAGGTGGAGGAAGGGGTGATGCCCCTATCACTATGGAGGGAGCAGCTCATGTACTCACTATTCCTCCGAATTTAGGTTCCTACCTCATTGGTCTTGACATCTATTGTTATAGAGCGCGTCCATCACAACCCTTCTTATTGGCCTTTTGCTGGGGTTGTTACTTCCATCTTCGCTTTCCTAGATCTTCCTCTGAGAGCGGTCATGCACTATGATTTCACATCTACCCATTCAAAGTGGATTTATCCGCCTCCTGCTCTCTGCAACGGGATCCGATCTTTACCAAAGTCGGAGGCACACCCTGTGCAATTGAGGGATTCCTTTCTGTCCCATGGGGAGGTCCATAGCGACTCTATAGCGGTTTACATAGATACTTCCAAGAGGGAAGGAAGGGTGGTGGCTTAGGCTGTGTTTCCGGAAATTACTGTATTCCACACCCTTCCACCGTATTCGTCTATTTTTTCGGCTGAACTGATAGCGGTGTCCCTGGCGGTGAACAGAATCAACACCATCACCCGTGGGGGTAACTATACCATCTTTTCCGATTCTAAAAGCGCTCTTCAGGCATTGCTTGACCGATCAACCCGAAAACCTTTGGTCTCTTGCCATTCAAAAGTTATTTGATTTTATGCCTGTGAAGAAGCACAGCATGGAGTTTTGTTGGGTTCCCTTTCATGTGGGTTTTCCTGGAAATGAACTGGCCGATAGGGAGGCCAAACAGGCTGCTGGCACAGAGTGTCGAGTGCCCAATACCTTCCCCCTGTTGTACGCCTGGGACATTTTCCCGCTACAGATTTCTCCATCACAATACGTCGAGTTTCTCTCTGGCTGGCAGGCATGTTGGGCGGAGGGTGCTTGTGGCGCCATACTACGGAGCGTCAAACCCGTCATTGGACGGTGGTCTTCATCTAGTAGAAGGAGTCGTCTCTTGGAGGTGGTCCTGGCTTGATTCGTCTGGGTCACACCAATCTCACCCATGGATTACTTATGACAAAGGGGGATAACCCGACCTGCTCTTTTTGTAATTCCAATTGTCCTCTTACAGTCGTTTATCTCTTCTTGGGTTGCGATGCCATCTCGACCCTTAGAAGCAAATTCTTCTCTAATGTGCTCCCTATACCTCTTCTGCATCGCCTTCCGCACATCTTATCTGAATCTTCTCACTTTCGTAGTGATTGAGTTTATGCCTTCCAATTGGAACTGAACATATTGTATAAGATCTAACCATCTCAGCTCTCTTCATATTCCGTTCGGTTAGGGATTTCCCCTGTTGTTAGTTTACTAACACGGTATAGCCGCATTCCTGTGTGCTGTGGAGGTCCCTGTACATCCACTCCAAAAAAAAAATGAGATGAAAAAATATTTCATTAATAGCTACACATTTAATTTAAACTATGGCTAAAACTAAATAAAAAAGGACTAAATTATACAAATAATTCAATAGCCTATATGATAAAAGGATAAAATAAAAAACCATAATAAACAATAATCTTTTCATACATTAAACATTCATATAAAAGGGACGTATTCAAATCGATTAGACAGAAATTTCTGTCATTGAGACATGCTCAAATTGCTCGTACATATAAAGCTGATATACACATTCATTACACTTAAAAACAGTCTTTGACTAGAGAGGATTTGGAACTGAATTATGCCACCATTATATATATATATATATATATATATATATATATATATATATATATATATATATATATATATATATATATATATTATATATATATATATATATATATATATATATATATATATATATATATATATATATATATATATATATTAGCGTTTTACACTAAAGCATAGAATTTTTTCTATAATAAACTAAATCAAATATACAAATGTAATTTATGTACAGTTTCATTTTTAAACTTATTATGACTGGCCCCTATGATAAAAATTAATATCTTCATGATAATTTTTATACTTTAATAATTTCTAAAGTTTTTCTGAGCTCAAACAAAAGTCTCAGGTTCCGTTGGATCAGAAGCAATTATTTCCCATCTTTTCCATAGCTGTGTGGTAGACTCCGTTGTTGATGCTCTTACATTATGAGAAGGAATTTCCGGAAGGTGTCCAGTGTGATGCCTTTCGACAGAATATCTTTTCCTTGTATATTTCTTGTTAGTTTCTTTCTCAGTACTGTTTCTACTTCTGCTTCCGTCGATTCTAGTTCGAGTTTCGATTATTTTATGATCTAGAGTTTCTTCTAGTTTCATAGAATCTGTTGTTCTAGATCTTCCAATTGGTGCTGGTTGAACCCTCGATTTTTCACGAACTCTTAGTGGTGCTATAGGTTTTGATCCAAAAGTGTGGGTAGCAGAATGTGCTAAAGGAACTGGTTTTGGCGCAGCAGAATCGTCTACTTTTCTACTTCTTCGCCTTTGTGGAGGGGGTGAACTTGGTGGCGATAAGCCAGGGGTTCCTGAGTCTGGACTTAACCACAAGGGTGGAGACAGGGCTCCCGCACTCATAGGAGAAGATGTTCCTGACGCACAATGGAAATCAGAGCTTGGAGTGTTTCTGTCTGACGGAGACATTGTATAAACACCAATTGATGAAGATGATAAGACAGAATCATAACTTTGCTTATCACCCTCTTTTTTGCACAAAGGTTGGAAGCTCATGCTGCCTGTTATTGGTTGTCCAAGGAATGAATCATTGCTTCCAGTTCTTTGTCTGGAAGATACTGATACTGTTCCATCTTTTAATCTAAGCTTAGCCTCCTCAGATAAATTTGCTTCTTCAACATAAGTTGAATCTGCCTCTTTTGAAAATGCAATTGAAGACGGTTGCTGAAGAGGGACGTGTATTTTCAAGGAAGCAGTTATTACTCCAAATGTATCAATTTCAGGAGAAGATAATCTTCTAACACTCGGTTCAGGTACTTTTAATTTTTCTTGCTCCTGAAGTGTTCGATTTCTACGATCATTGGCAGGTTCTGTTGTTAATTCTTGTGTGCTCATAACATCTTTACTTCTTGTAGAATCTGAACGTGTTGTTGCTTTGTCTTTATTTTTATCAGATCCTTGCCTTAAAATTAGTTTTTCTTCCTTCGGAGAAGTTTTTTCTCTTCTTCTAAACCACCTCGATCTTTCAGAGGCGTGATCGATTCCTCTCTCTAATTCCCTTGAGCCACTCTTCTCTCTCCTTCTAAACCAACCTTTTTCTTCGGTGAAGCCTTCACCCGACGATCTCTTCTCTTGGTACTGCCTTCGGGATTCCTCTTCTTCATGTCTGCGTCTTAACAGTGTAAATAATAAAATTGCATAAATTATATTCTTTTATGGATAATTTGTTTATATTTAATAGCGTCAGATATAGTCTAGATCTAGTATAAAAAAATATTATATATTAACTAAGTGATTTTATTTCATTTATTAAGTAAGATCTTCTAGTTTATTGAAAGCAATACAAACGCTAACCAAACAGAAAATTGTTTTTATAACAATTACTGATAATTTACAAAAATATCCAATATAATTCCCTGATTCTAAGAAATATTTCACTCATAAAGCTACTTGCTTAATAAAATCAGCACCCAAATACTTAATGTTTGAGAAATGAAAAAAAGAGATATTTTGACAAAAAAATTAAATTAGAACTAAAAATCATTTTGGTGTTGGGTAATATTGACTTGGAACTTAAGAAAATAATTTTATTTAAGATTAATTTAGACATATGATCTATAGAGTAATTTATATATATATATATATATAATATATATATATATAATATATAATATATATATTATATATATGTGTTTTATATATATTTTAAAAATATAATTTTATATAATTATAATATATATATATATATAAAGATATATATATATATATATATATTAAATATATATATATAAAATATATATATATATATATTATTTATATAATATATATTTATATATTTTTTTAGAGAATTATATATAGAGTTTTTTATATATATTATATATATATATAATATATATATATATATTTATAAACGGTATATATATATAATATATATATATATTATATATATTTATATATATATATATAAATATATTCATATATATCTATTATATATATATATTATTATATATATAATATATTATATATATAATATATATATATATACTTTAATATATATAATATATATATATATATTATATATATATATATATATATATATTAATATATATATATAACTATATATACTACTAAAATCCAAAAAGAACAATGACGCAAGTGTAAGGAAATATATTTTACAGGAATGCGAATAACGAAAATCATTCATGTTTTTTTTATTTAATGTGTATGAAATATAATCTTTTGAGGGGTATGAGTGGTATTGTTCTTAGGATATTTTTTAACATTGGGAGGATTATTATTATTATACGTGAGGCATAATTATCTTAAAGTTTCTTCAAAAGTTACTCTTCACGTCATTGTCGTCTAGAGCAGTTTATATATATATATATGATATATATATATATAATTATATATATATATTATATATTATATAATTATAATTATATATATAATATATATATATAATATATAATATATAATATATATATATATAATATATATATAATATAATTATATTATATATATATATATCATACCACTATCCACATGGAGATTTCTAAGGAAGAGAAGAGTATCGTAGGTAAATTACTTAAGAACTATAAATATTTGTTAAAAGTTTTTAAAAAAGGTAAAAGATAAAACTCAAAAAAAATGTTTTTAAATTTTTGAGGAAGATTTTGTTAATATAAAACTCAAAAAAAAAAAAAAAAAAAAAAAAAATTTTTTTTTTAAATTTTGGGGAAGATTTTATGTGAAATAATAACAAGAGTAAAAAGTACCGGAGATGCTAAAATAGAGTAAGAGATCATGCAGCATCCTCTGGTTTAAGGACTTTAGAGTTTACTCGGATTCCTTTGGTCAAATTTTAAGAAGGATAAAAAGGTTCTTCAGGTAACATTATGGCATAAAGAATGCTGATGTGAAGTCAATTAAAACATCAATTTTTAATTTCTACCTTCTTCGGGTTCTCTCGCTGGAGATTTCTTGAGCTGTTGGGACGTCTCTCCTAAATCCTTCGGACTCTTCCATAGCAAGACTAGTTCGTAACCTTCAAAAGTATATTTAAATATATATTAATGTTTAAGAAATATACATAATAATCTGCATTTAGTATTACAGGTTTATTATATATATTTAGGCATTATATATATTTATAACATTTAGGCAGCTTTCACACAGAAGTGACGTGCCACACTTATAAATGACATGCCACGTCCTGCGTGAAGAGCTAATGAATTATGAGCCTTTGTATGAAAATGAAGTTATTTTTTTTTTTATTAAAATTACCAGTGACATTTGAATAGCTACATTTTTTTTAATGATTTCGTAATTAAGAAGTATGACACCTGCGTATCAAAATTGAAGGACACGAAATCGATTATGAAAGCCTCCTAATCAGGGGCTACTTTTATAACACTATAATTTTTAATATCTTCTAAGATATTTAAATGAATCATTATATTATTACTGTTTAATAGTTAAGCTCTCTTTAAGTATCCGTTATTGCATGTTATGTAATTATGAATCTTTCGGAACAATGTTAAAAAGAGATATTGCTTGCGGGTCTTACTTCTCAAACTCTTGGTGATCCGTAGGAGAACGAGGTAAAGGAGAAGATGCGTCACTGCCCTCGAACACGCTGCTGTTCGTATCCACTTCTAAATCCAACCTGAAAAATAAAAATAATAATAATAAAAATAAATATTTCACTAAAAACTTTATTAAAATTTTAAAATAATTGCCTTGTATGATTACGAATAAGCATAAGCAGCATTTTTACTTATATTCGAGTGTGCGCGGAATGCTTTCCTGTGTATGAGGGGTTAACACACAAGATTAGTTTCTGAAACTTTTCCGATTAATTATTATTATTATTATTATTATTATTATTATTATTATTATTATTATTATTATTATTATTATTAATTTTATTTTATTAATTATTATTATTATTATTATATATAGATTATTTTTTTTTTTAATATATATATATATTATTTTTTAATATATATTTATATATAATATATATATATATATATATATATATATATATATATATATATATATATAATATATTTTATTTTATATATATATATATATATATATATATAATATTTTATATATATATACTATATATATATATATATATATATTATATATATATATTTGCCATTTCCCCCTGCTTGAAATGAGTTTTGCCAATAAGTTGACAAAAGACAAATATATATATATTTTTTAATGCGAGTTTAATTAACATACAGTAACCGTCGTTTCACTTCAAACCCGAACAAACATCTATTTACAAAATCATTCCTTATTGATATTAGATTCCCTGAGATTTTGTTGGGAATTTAAGAAAGCTTTATTTTTGTTCTTAAATTATTAAGATAAAATAAATTACTTAATTAATATTTTTATTTAAAATTTTAATTTCCTACGAACTGTTTTTGTAAGATACCAGTGGAAATTTTATTAATAATTGTTAAAGGGTTTTAGATAGATAGATAGATAGATAGATAGATAGATAGATAGATAGATAGATAGATAGATAGATAGATAGATAGATAGATAGATAGATAGATAGAACAGCAATATCGTTAAATCAAGCCACCTAAAAGAGATTCAACGTTTTTCAAACAATTTTTAAAACTTATTTTCATAATAAGCATAAAATAAGATGAAAATCTCCACCATGGTCAAATATGTGCAAAATAAAAACGATTCATCGTCATTAGAAGAATTATAATCAGTAATAAAAATTTAATTAACCTGTACACAAAACTCCTTTAGATTTGTTATCATCATCTGTCAAAGTATAAATTTTAAGCAAATGAAAAATTATGTACACAAAACTCTTATGAAATACCTATATTATTATTATTATTATTATTATTATTATTATTATTATTATTATTATTATTATTATTATTATTATTATTATTATTATTATTATTATTATTATTATTATTATTATTATTATTATTATTATTATTATTATTATTATTATTATTATTATCATTATCATCATTATTATTATTATCATTATCATTATTATATTTTTATTATTATTATTATTATTATTATTATTATTATTATTATTATTATTATTATTCATTGATTATTTTATTATCTAATTATCTTATCAATCATTATTATATTTATCATTATAATTTTATTTTATTATTAGTTATTATTATTATTATTATTATTATTATTATTATTATTATTATTATTATTATATTAGTTGGTATACTTACCCTTGACCACTAGAGTGTGATAGTGAAGGAGAAGGATGGGTAGGGAAAGCGTGAGGCTTCGTTCCAACCGAGTCCATTAGTGTAGAGAATAAGTGTTGGGTATTTTGCTTTGGACACTGCCTAATGTGTATTCGATCGTGATCATTTCGTATGACAGGAGACAGGATCGACAAGGCAAGAAGGTAAAAAATGTACAACTACTTATTCAGAATTTTCTTTAGTTCTACGATAAGAAATTAAAGTAGGTCTAATATTTCATAATTATTTTACAGGTATTAAAAAGATATAAATTTTAAGATAAATTTATCAGCAAAGAGCGAAATTAAAAGAAATTAATATTTGTTTATTTAATAATTTATTTATTATTTATTTATTGATTGATTAATTTATTCTATTTATTCTTATTTACTTATTAAAATATTGATCATAAACACAATCAGTAAAGCATTTTAGTAAAGCCAATTATCATATTAAGAGCGTTTAATAGGAACATTTTCAGCTTTTTAGATATCTCCCAAAAATATCTATTAAAATAAAATTAGGATAAAAATAATATTCTTAAATAAATTTTAAAATTGTTACAAAATAATAAAAAGGTTTATTTTGAAAATCATTGGGATTTTTTTTTCTAGTTTTTCACTCAATCTTAATTTTGCGTTTTTATTTTTCATTGCGACAAAAAATGAATTTGATGTTTTTGGTTTGGGTTGTGAATTTGGCCTTTGGGGGCTGGCCTTTGAGTATTCAGCAATTATGGGATGAGAAAACCGGGAGCTTTAAAAGCTACGCTTGAAACGTCCTTTTTTGGGAACGTGGATGGCCTAGTGGATAAGGCAACCGGTTACTGTTAACTCAGCGACGCGGAGTTCCAGTGTTCGAATCCCGCTGATGGAGAGTAAAATCTCCTTAGACTCATTTAAGTCTTTAAAATTTATTTGGAGACAAAGATTTTTAGTTTGAATAAAAAAAATTATAATAGAATTATAGTATATTTACGTACTTGAAGATAGCAGAATATAAGCAATAAATGACTAGTTTTCCAAGCGCATGAGTATAATATGTTTTGAGGTTTAATAATGAGAACTAACATAATTTTTTCTTAAAAATGGTAATATTGTGTTAGGTAATGGTAAATAGGTCATGATTATTTAGTTAGATCAAGTTAGATATTTTTAACTGTGTAAGGTAAGGTTAGTTTGGATTGTATATTATTCTTATGAAAACTAAGAAAAGGAAAGGAGATTATGCTATATAGGTTAGATTAATATTAATTAGATTAGGTGAGACTAAACCTGGTTAAAATTGATACACTGTGATAACCCCCTAGTAAATGTTTGG
>JABUQX010119319.1:5000-10000 GCA_015478945.1 Trachelipus rathkii | reverse complement strand
CTAGACCCATATTGAAACTCATCCACAAAGCAAATTATAACGAGAATCCCCGCCTATTTTCGTCAAGAGTGAATTCTAGCTGAACGAGTAAGTATGAGAATCGCACAACATCCAGCTTATCTTGGTGAATGCACAATATATTTCAAGGGTGTTCTGCACAGATAAGTTGTAATCGAGTTCATGATTCATTCATGACTTCATGTTCGGTTCGCCTAGTGCTTGCGTGTATGAAGTTTAACGGCTATTTTAAACAAAATTCCAAAGTGACTTTTGGAATTTCTTTTTATTTTATATTTCCGCAAATGAGGCACTCACTCTTTCATTACTTCCATTTACAATTTAAATAACTTTTGAACTTACTTGGAAGAGCTCTTTATTATGGTCGATCATACATCGCACTACATTAATAACATCAATTCTTTCTTCAGCCTGAGCAGCCATTTCAGACGTGGAAAGAGGGTCCGAACCTGGTTTGATATGATGCAGAATATTTGGCGCAAAAAGTGTTGCCAAGTTACCACTATCCATTTTGTTCCCTTGACCAGCATCACCTATCAATAAACATTGATACACTATACAATATATATATTATATATAATATAATAATATATATATTATATATATATCATATATTATATATATATTTTATACAAAAATAACATATATATATAATATATATATATATATATTATATATCTATATATATATATATATATTATATTATATATATAGAGAGAGAGAGAAGACTGGAAGAGAGAGAGAGAGAGAGGAGAGAGAGAGAGAGAGCGCTAAATAAACCAAACAATGTATATATACCTATCTGATATAAAAACTCAAAGCTCAAATTTAATACAATGAAAAATGTATCTTATTTAAAAAATCTCTGATATAATGATAAATTAAACTCACATTCGGAATCCGAGGAATGATCAGCGACAGTTGTAAGAAAGTTTAGAAGGCGAAAATAAAGTATCTCTATTGGCCTTTGGAAGTAATTGGATAAGATATTGAAGAGCTTCTAACTGAAGTTTTCGGTTTCTTATTTCTGAAATAATAAACTAGATCATAAACAATGAAATATATTAATAAAGTAAACAAAAAAGTCAGATTTTAAATATAATTTAAGAAATATTCATTTGCAATCATGGCAATAAAATCTAAACTGAAGAATCGCATTATTTATATATATATATATATATATATATATATAGTATATATATATAGTATATATTATTATAATATATATATATATTATATATATATATATATATATATATATATATATATATTAATTATATATATATATATATACTTAAATAATGAATACAAGAAAGAATTTAACTGTTTGTAATTAAAAATAATGCTAAGAAAAATTAAAGCTTAGTCTATAAATGTAGTTGTGACATATTGTATTTTTTTTGTGTTCTTACAATACTGCAAGAATACATTGTTCTTATACTATATCTGACTTTAAACGGGCAAAAAAAATGACGTAGGTCTCAAACCTAAAGTAAATTAACAGTTTAAGCTAACAAAAAAAAAAAAAAAATAGTTAAAATAAATCTGCAAACGAACAAACACATTTTTAAAAATAGAAAGAAAAATAAATATTCTATACTATTAAAAAAAAAACGTTAAATATTCTATACATGTTTTAAAAAAAGACGTCAAATTACTTTGTGTAGAGAGAAGAGGATCGAAAAGTTCCCTTGTAAGAAGAGGTTCTGGAAGGTCTCGAAAAAACTCCTTGAGAAGTGTTGCCACGTCGTGTGGACAATGCTCTTCCGTTAGGACTATTTCTTTCCCCGTATCAAACTCTTCCCGTAACTGCAGTCAACAATCAATAATTATATATATATATATATATATATATATATATATATACTATAATATATATATATAAGATATATAAATATATTATATATATATATATATAATATATATACATATAATATATATATATATATATATATATAATATATATATATATATATATATATATAATATTTCAAAAAATTAAATTATCACTGGGGAACAGCCATTTCGTTGTCTTAGATCTGTGACTTGTTTTTGACTAACATTTGGCCTCTGAATACGAAAATAACCTCAGTTTTTGTCTACACGTCAACTTTTTAAGCTACAGTATACCCTCTTTTTGTCTCAAATGTAATACAAAATGTGCATATAAAGGAAGATAAAGGGAAAAACTTACCAAATATACTGTTCACAAAATAGTTTTATTCATACAAAAGTTACATATAGTTACTGCAAGTTAAATTTCGATCGGTAAACATAATATTAGAGTAAAAATTTTCGCTTACAGCTTTTCCTGGAGTGTTTAATCTGTGGACATTCTCGCTTGATGCTCCAACAATAGTCAGCCATCATATGTACATCCCATTTACCTTGATACCGTGCCTCCATCACCTTCAAATCTTGGTGGAATCGCTCACCCTGCTCATCACTGATTGCACCAAGATTTTTCGGGAAGTTAGCAAGATGGCTATGTAAAAAATGCAATTTGATGCTCATGTTGCAACCAAGCATTTTGAAGCTCTCCAAGAGTTGCTGGACAATTTCGGTGTAATTCTGTGCTCGGGTATTTCCAAGAAAGTCTTTGACAATGTTTCTGAATGCCAACCAAGCATTCTTTTGAAGTTCTGTCATTGTTCCCATGAAATGTTCATCTTTAAGGAGCTGCCGAATCTGCGGACCATCAAACAAATCGGCCTTTATCTTTTCAAATGACAGGCTAGGAAATGCCGAAATGAGATACTTGAAACAGTCTCCTTCAGTTGGCAAAGCTTTAACAAATTGTTTCATGAGACCGAGTTTTATATGCAGAGGTGGAAATATTATGTTCTTTCTGTCGACAAGGGGCTGATGTAGAATGTTTGGATCACCAGGCTTCAGGTCAGATCTTGGGGGCCAATTCGACTGCACCCAATGCTTCTCATGAGCTCTGCTGTCCCACATACACAAAAAACATGGATACTTGGTGTATCCGCGTTGCTGGCCAAGGAGCAAGCAGACTATTTTAAGATTAACACAGATGATCCATTGGTGCATATGATACTGCAACTTTTCAATGACTCTCTTTATGTCTTCATATTCTTCACGCAAACAAACTGAATGACCTATTGGGACTGAACCAAATAAATTTCCATTGTGGAGGAGGACACACTTCAAGCTCCGCTTTGAACTATCGATGAACAATCGCCATTCAGTTGCGTTATAGGCTGAAATTCCCAACTCTTCAATTAAACCACGTACGTTATGGCAATACACAAATGCATCATCACTTCGAAAGTATTGCAGAAACGCACTTTCTCTTGATCGAAAGTAGGATACCTTAGATCCTTTTTCAAGCAAGTTTTTCTCATGCAATCTTGATGCTAACAGCTCTAAAGCTTTTTTGGATAGTCCCAAATCTCGTGCCAAATCATTCAACTCAAGCTGGTCAAATCCCTTACGAACGGAATCATCTTCAATTTCAAAATTATCGTCGTTGGGGTCACTTTGATGTTCATCAGACCCGTATTCCTGTATTTCCAAAGTGGGTAATTCTTTGAAAACTGGCACTGGGATCTCAGCTAAATGAAATACTGGACGTATAGATGATGGTAAACTAGATTTGTTTTTCTTGTTGTATCCTGACGTTTTTACTATACAAAAGTAACAATCACTTGAGTGATCTCTGGGCTCTCGCCAAATCATAGGTATACCAAATGGAAATTTATCACGTTTTCCCTTCGTCCACATCCGTAAACTCTCGACACACTGCTTGCACACTTTGTGTGGGGCCCACAACTTATCTTGATCACCAATCTTCACTTTAAAATATGCAAAATAAGCTTGCCTAACAAATGTACTGATGTTTGTCCTTTGACTGGGAATGGTAAAACTGCCACATATATAGCAAAATGAATCGGGGCTGTTTAAGCACTTACGACGCGAACTAGCAGAGGCAGACATAAGGAAAGGTTTCAGTTATTATATAAATAAAAACTAAACACGGTAACCTTGAATACAAACAAGAAGAAATGTCGGAATGCGCTACACTATATCACAACGGCACACAACCTCCCACTACAGTATCTCAAGTGTAACTGAACTAGTCTCGACAAATACGCACCTCTCGCTGGTCTCCTAATGTGACGTCATTCACTCATCATATTAATATATATATATATATATATATATATATAATATATATATATATATATATATATATATATAGATTATATATATATATATATATAATATATTATATATATAATAATATATATATATTAATATATATATATATATATATAATCGCAAGAGAAGTGGTTACATGTCAACATAAGGTGTTATGAGAAAAAACCTTACGTGCTAAAAGAAAAGTAACTACAGATTTGAAATCAGCATGCATATTTAACCCTAAAACAGCTGAAAAAATCGAACTCAACAAAAAAAAGTTACAAATTTTTCCCAAGTGAATTATTCAATCTTAAACAATTACATTAATTATTACAATTAATCATTTTATTTTAACAAATTTTCATTTGATAACATGTTAATCACATAAATATTATTGAATACGATGTATTGTTTACCATTCGTTGGTCTGTTGCGATTTGATGATAACATTTGCAGACGAGAGAGAGAGAGAGAGGAGAGAGAGAGAGAGAGAGAGAGAGAGAGAGAGAGAGAGAGAGAGAGAGAGAGAGAGAGAGAGAGAGAGAGAGAGAGCAATTTAATCTGACTCATACATAAATAAATGACATAAGGATGCTTTTAAGATAAAATCATCCTTTTCCCGCAGAATTACTTTTTTTTTTTTTTTATAACAATAAATCATTAAAAATTAGCTTGTACTTATTCCAAAAGCACATTTTTTCCGCTTAGTATACGAAATTTATTAAAAACATTAAAATTCTTTAAAAATATTTGACTTCAAAATTTCAAATTTAAATTAGAAAAATAAAACAAATTTCGTATGTTAATCAACCCTCGAA
>JABUQX010119318.1:40000-42907 GCA_015478945.1 Trachelipus rathkii | reverse complement strand
TATATTATTTTCAGAAAGGATTTTCTATTCATGTCCTCCAATATATATCTTATTACTCTCTCCTCTCTCTATATTCATATATATCTCGTTATGTATATCTACTATATCTCTATTACATCTCTCTCTTATAATATTATATATATATATTAATATATTAATATATTAATTATTATATAATATATATATATATATATATATTTAGATATATCAATATATTAATCATATTTTGGATAATATATATTTATTATATATATATAATATATATTTATTATATTATATATATATAATATATAATATATATTATATATATATTATATTATATAATATAATATATATATATTTATAAAAATTTATATTACGCAAGCGGATTTAATTTTTACTAAATTATTATTCTAGTATATATTAATATATATATATATATATTAATATATATTATATATATATATATATATATATATAATTTACTATGATATGTATATATAATAATATATATATTAATTAATTTAGTAAATATAATATTATATTATATATATATATATATATTAATATATATATATAATATATATATATTATAATATTATATATATATAATATATATTATATATTATATATTATATATTAATATATAAATATGATATTATTCTATAATATAATTATATGGAAGCAATATAATATAATATTAACAAACGTGGACACTATACTCAGCGCTGTGACACTAAGACTGAATAGGTATAGTATATATAGAAATAATAATTGAACTGCGTAATTTTTACTTATAACTCACCATATCATGTAGCTGGTACTAATATATTACTACGCTGACTAAATCAGCTGGCGCAGTATACTTAAGGTGTTAAGAGAAGATTAGATGAAAGTGCTTGATTACTTATATAATTATATTAGTGAATCACCTTCTACCATATTATTGCTTAATGATATTAGTTATTGATCAGGTGAGAATAAATTTATTAATTACTTTAGTGCTTGGATGGTGACTCCACGATCTGTGAGATAAGGAAATCGCATCGAATCGGAGGAAATCGGCTGTTTTCAGGATCGGAATCGAATCGGAAATCGGCAAATTAATACCGATTCTTTGAACCGATTCTTTTCTGTAATACAATGTGAAAATATTTTTATTTCGAATCTTTATGAATTATTTTAAAGACAATATTTTCGAAAGTCTGCGTATTGATTTTTTAATTTCAGTTCTTCCTGATCTATTTAATTAAAGAAAACTGAATTGAGCGGCCGCATCTTTACTTAGAGCCTAAGATATCATGTTAGGATTTTCAGACAGGCCTGACATTTGGCAATGTTTCGTTTGTCATGTTATGTAATATGTTTGATAATTATATACCCGTGAGCTCGTAAGTGAGCAGTGAAATATTTGCCTGTAGGCTTGTAATTAATTGGAGCTATTAGAATATAAATGCTATCCTTATCGAGTTTTCACTTTTCACGGATATTGCACAACAGCATCCTAAATATCAGAGTCGATTGTCCTTCAAAATGTTATGGAAGGATTCAATATTCCTGCTAATAAAATTAATGTTATAGTAAGGGATAACGCACATAATATGGCTGCAGGAGTTACACCAAGCAGGATTCCAGAAATTACCTTGCTTTTTACACTCTCTGACACTAGTTTTCAATGATGCCATATTTGAACAAAGAGACCTAAAAAAAAATATATCCATATGCAAACAAATCGTAGGTCATTTTAATCACTCGCCCCAAGCTATTTCCAAGTATGAAGAATATCAAACTAGATTTAATTTACCACAGCACAGATTTATTCAGGATATACAAACCAGATGTAATAGTCAGTATCATATGCTTTCAAAAATTTTTGAACAAAAGACGGCTCTCATTTCATATTGCAGTGATCATTCAAAACCTATATGCTTAGAAACAATGGAAAGTTCTTGAAAAATTGCTAAAAATACTTAAAAATTTTGTTGATTGTACAAATTTATTGAGCCACAAGAAATCAATGGCATCGGCAATAATCCCAAATATGAAAATGATTTGCATTTTTTTTTAAAAGAGTCAGAAAAAAAGAACTATTTAAGGGACTTGGGTCTACAGTATCAGCATGGAAAAATTCAGTAAAAAATAGATTCAGCATTTACTTTACTGATAAGAATCTTGTGCTTGCTACCTATCTTGATCCACGCTTTAAAATTACATTCCTTGAGGATGATTATAACAATATAAAAAGGTGGAAGATTTCTTAAGCAATGGATGTGCGAAGATATATGTTGTATATAGGGAAGGAAAACAGTTTCCACTACTTTTAAACGCAATTTTCAGAGTGAAGCCCAAGGAATTCAATGGCTTAAAATCGGCAAATAATCCAATATGAAAATGATTTGCATTTTTTTTTTTAAAAGATCAGAAAAAAGAAACATATTTGAGGGACTTGGGTTCTACAGTATCCAGCATGGAAACAATTCAGTAAAAGAATAGATTCAAGACATTTACTTTACTGAAAGAATCTTGTGCTTGCTACCTATCTTGATTCCACGCTTTAAAATTACATCCCTTGAAGGATGATTATTACAATATAAAAAGTCGAGTTATTCTTCAGTCAACGGATTTAATCACATAGTCGCTAATCTTTACAAGGACCAGAAAACAGTTTGCAACTACTTTAAACCAATTTTCCGATTTTTCTCATTTATTCAACAGAATGTGCGGCGAAAAAAAGTGATACTGTTAAGTGACGTAATGTAGTTTTAACTCCACAGTTTTGAAAGTTGTTTTTTCGGAATTTAAAGAGGAAAAAGACTTTAAAAACAGCAAAGAAACTCATTCCAAAGCTTAATATATTGAAAAACTTGAAGATGTTATAAAAGTAGAAATCAGCCAATATAAAAATATGAACAATATTAAAAATTCAGA